>OV816027.1:61997237-62219739 GCA_929113105.1 Agrypnus murinus
ATTTTGTCAAATGCTTGTTCAAAATCAATAAATAGTAAGTGTAATTCTATGTTAAATTTGTAACATTTTTCCATGATTTGATATATAACGTGTAAAGCATCTATTGTTGACCGTCCCGTTCTGAATCCCATCTGATATTCGCCAATTTCTTTTTCTGCATATTTGTTTAGTTTTCTTTGAAGTATTGTTGTGAATATCTTATATATCGTATTTAACAGTGTAATTCCCCTATAATTTTTGCATTGTTCTAGATCTCCTTTTTTGGTATTGTTATTATTATTCCCATTTCCCATTCAGTCGGCATGTTTTCTTGCTCCCAGATTTTGTTTATTAGTTCATGTATTATTTTGTGTAGCTTTTCTCCGCCATATTTCAGCATCTCACCTGTTATTTGCTCGCTTCCTGGTGCTTTGCCATTTTTAATGTTGTGTATGATTTCTCTCGTTTCCTCATAGTTTGGCTTTTCTATTTCGTTTTCATTTTCTTCTGTTTCTTCATCTACTTCTTGGTGTTCTTGCTTTCCTTCTTCTTCTTCTGTTTCATGTAATAAATTTCTGAAATGTTCTTTCCAAATTTCTTTTTTCTTATTTTCATCGTACTCTATGTTGCCTTGTGTATCTTTTAATCCCCTTTTTTTTATTGTGTTCTTTCTGTTTTGATTTTTGATTTGTTTGTAGTATTTTTTTGTATTGTTGTTTTTACTGTTCTATTCCAGCTCATTCATCATTTCATCCATCCATGTCTTCTTTTTCTTTCTGTAAGTCTGTTGTGCTTCTCTCTTGATTTCTTTGTAGTTTTCTAGGTCTTCATCATTTTTTGTTTGCAGCCATTTTTTTCTAGTTTCGTTTTTTCTGTTACTTATTTCTTAGCATTCGTCATCATACCATTGCTTCGTCTTCTTGTTTTCTTTATATCCTATTGTTCTCTTACTGCTCGCTGTGATCATATCTTTGATATTCTTCCATTCTTTCTCTACATTCGTTTCTCTCTTCTTTTTTTCTATCTCTTTATTGAGATCTCTTATATATTCTCTTCTTCCCTCTTCTGTGTTGAGTTTTTCGGTGTTCCACGTTTTATATTCTTTTCTTTTACTTTTTTCTATATATTCTTGATTTATTTTTGCAACAACCATATAATGGTCTGTATCAGCATATGATCTTACATCTGTAATTATCCTGTTATGCTTTTTATTTATTAATATGTGTTCTATCTGATTACCCTTTGTCGTCCCTGGTATCATCCATGTTTCCTTATGTATTTTTTTGTGTTTGTATTTTGTGCTACTAATTATCATATTCGTCTTCATTGCGAAGTTGCAGATCCTATTTCCATTATCATTCGTCTTGTTGTGTATTGTATGTTTCCCAGCAACTTCGTTTACATAGTTCTCTTTCCCAATTTGTGCATTCATGTCTCCCATAATAACTATTATATCATGTTTTGGTATGTCTTCATAAGCTTTTTCTAATTCGTCGTATAGTTTATCTTTCTCTTCTTGGCTATCTACCTCTGTGGGTGCATAAACATATATTAAGGACATATTTAGGGGTTTTCCTTCTACCCTTAGGTAGGCTAGTCTATCATTTATCGGGTTAAAGTTTATGATTTTTATTTTATTATCTACTATAAATCTAGTACCATAATTACCTTTTTTAATTCCTCCTGAATATAACATTGTAAAATCCTTTTTATTTATCTCCCCTTGTCCCTTTCATCTCAATTCTTGCAAGACTGCGATGTCTATTTTATATTTCTTTAATTCTTTAGCTATTTCTTCCATTTTCCCTGGTACTAACAGGGTTTTTATATTCCATGTTGCTATTTTTCTTAATTTGTTATTTTTGTTTTTATTTTTCTTTTTTGTTTGTTTTCTATTCATATCCGTGTTCGTTGCTTTTGTCGTCTTCTGTTTGGCCCATTCTTGTTCCTGCATTATCAGTTTTTTGAGTGCTGTCTATCAGCCGTTGTTTCATAGTACTTTAGGTTTTTTTCTTTCTTGTCCCATTTGTACTGCTGATTATTAATTATTATTTTTTGATATCCAATTTTTACTTTGCTTCCTATTTGCATTTCTTCTTTAGCCATTTGGATTATTCTAAAACTAGAATAATACAAACGTATTTCTCTTTTTTTTTGTGAAGTCATTTTCTATGTAGATCTTTTTTCCTTTAACTTTGTGTTTATTTGCCATTATGTCCATCTTTTGTTTGAATGTCTCGATTTTTGCTACAATAGCTCGTTTTTCTGGTACTTGTCCTATTTTATACATTTCCGTTACATTTACTTGCACTTTTATTTCCTCTTTTATGAAATCCTCAATCTCTTTCGTTGTACTTTCATCACCGAGTTTCAGTCCTTTTATTATTATGTTGTTTTTTCGTTTTTCTTGTTCTTGTTTTTCTATTATATCTTCTATTTTTCCAATTCTATCATTGAGTTGTTGCTTCTCTTGTTCCCATACTTTCTCCTTTTCTTTTAACTCTTCTATTTTCTTTTTCAATTGTTCTAATTCTTTTTTATTCTCTCGAAATCCATTTTTCATTTCTACCCTCATCAATTTAATTTCATTTAATATTAGGTCATCTTTATTTTTTTGCGGCTTGACTGGCGATCTTGGCGTCTTTTTACTTTTCTCGAATGTGTTTTCTTCATCTTCATCATCTTCGCGTTCCCTTCTTTTCCTACTTTGATCGTCCGTCGATTCACTTTCACTCATTTTACTTAATTTCACCTTTAATTCTTTCTAGTGTTAACCTTTCTTTATGATGTCTTGTGTCTTTTTTTTAAATTTTATTTAACACTGCACTTGTTTTTTAGTACGCCACTGCTTATTGTTTACATTTCAGATTGTTTATCATACATATGTACGTCACTTATCGCGTTTGTTTCCGTATCCGCTAGAATATTATCACTTTCTTAGTTCCTTTATTTACGCTTCCGTCCGCACTTTTTTTTGTTTCAGATTGTGATCTAACCTCTAATTAATCTGTTTCTCCACTAATACTTTATAATTACTTAAAAGTTGTTCACTGAATGAAATAACCTTCTGTTATTATTATTACTGAATATCAATTTGAATTCAATATTACTTTTGTGTGTAGAGAATTTGTGTTTGCTGTTTTCGGGGTTATTTACATTAATGTACTTTACTGTAATATAACTATTTCGTTTAGAATGTTTTCAAAAAGTTGGTTTAACGTCACTTTTGTGCTTTGCTTCCAAAGAACACCTCAATGAGCCCCTGTACTTTGTTTACGATCGCGTATAGTGTGCGTTTGCGCGTCCGATCGGCGCTTGTTCGTTTCTTTGCGAAACTGTTTATCAGTTTTAATCTTCTTATCTCTAACCAGGAATTTGAAGTTTAAAAATCTAATTTAGTAGATTTTACTCGATTTCCGTCACGAACTTCACTTTGTATTAACGCGAAACTCTACACGTTAAACTTTCAGAATGTATTAGTTTATTTAAACTCGCGTTTTCCGTTTCAATACTGAATATTCTCCTTCGGTTTGCTACACCACAACAACGTCACCGAATCTGTTACTAATCTTAAGACAATAAACTCGCACTCCGTTAAAAGCTTCAGAACCTGCATTGTTAAAGAGTAAAAAACATCTGTGGTTAAAGAGGCATGAAAAAAATAACCTGTAGGAATTGTAAATTTAGTGGTCAATCCATTTACCACGAAACACAACATCTTATTTAACGGGGTTTTCCCCAACAGAGTCCGATCCACAAGTATCAAGACCATAAATTCGATCTTCTGTACCATCGCCAATTAACGAGCATATACACTCGGCTGGATGTTTCATGAGAGAAATTTCTTTACATAAGCGCTCTTTAATCAGTTCGTTTTGACCATTATGCTTTCCAAGATACCTGGATATTGTTGATTTAGATGGTAATGTAACTAAGTTGTTCCCGCAAAATTCATATCCCTTGGGTGAACAAAATCGCCAAACGGTACACATGCGTACGGATAGCTCAGACCAATTTGGGTTTTGTTTTTCATAGTTTTTAATGCTGTCCATCAAAAATACTACTCTTTCTTCAGAGTTATCTGCATCATTAACAAGTTGTTTTATGGACTCAAAAGGTAAATTTTTATGGACATAAGTTTGAATGTCTCTCAGTTCAGATAAACAGTTTTGGTATTTCTCTTTTACTTGTTGTAACTCTTGAGTTAGAGCATTGCAGCGGGCTTGAAGATCAGTCGTCTCGTCAAAAGTGCTTGCAAGAAGAAAATCTTGGTGATCAGACGAAGTTTGTGAATATCCAAAATCCATAAATTCAATCTACTATAGATATAATAAGTAACGAGGATTTAAAAGACTACTTGCAAATATAGAAGGTACTGGCCCTTTTTACAATCTGCAATATTTATAACTACTATCAAAACTTTCTGCTTGAAAATGTGCTTTGCACAACACTGCGTGATCTGTAATCTGTTTTATATCTGAAATGAATGTTCAAATAGTGAAAATAAAGTTGATGATATCCTGTATCCTCATACCACAAAATTGGAGAAAAACTCAAGCCAGTCATTTCGAGCATTGAGTTCAGCAGGTACTTCAAAAAAGGAGACTTTCTGTACTTACACAAAAGACATTTCTTAACCATTTTGAAGATTAAGATTTTATATAAAATCTTTTTACAAGTTAAAGATAGGTAGCTTACACAATCTCAGATTTTTATATAAATTTGTTACACTGTTGTTAAAGTAAAAGGGATTTGTATCCGTACAATAAATACGTTGATTAGCAACAATAAATATTTTGAATTTTAGTAGTAAATCAAAAAAAACAGTAACTGGAAGATCTATCAACCGATGGCGACACGGTCGGGAACGCTTGAGATGGCCATAATGTTTACATTTAATAGTAGTTGGTCATGATGAAACCAATGATAGTAGGTAGATGTAGAGTTCCTAAATGAAAACTTTAACTGTGTTATTTTAGAGTTAGGACACGGATGTCAAAATCTACCTCTTTCTAGGCCGAAACTAAGATATATAAAACAATGGTAGATCAACTCCCCTATGCTTGCCATGATAAATTTTTCACCCAAAATTGAAACGAGATCATTAGTTCGAAAGTCGCCGCTAGATGCCGCAACAGTGAAACGTGAGTGTCAAACCAAACCACATCTGCTAACCTTCAAAATTTATTAAGCTTTTTTAATAATAATAAAATTTATATTTTTATTATTGTCATTCGAGAATTTAATTGATGTTTCTTATGCAGCTTTGTTTCTGTTTATTATAATTAACAAGCCAGAATTAATAAAAAATACCGCGTTCTCAAATATACAGGTAAGTTTAAATGAACACTTATTTCTAAACTAATTTTTCTGGTTTGTTTTCGATAGCAAAACGCAATTCGTATCATGTGATAAATTTTACCAGTAAATAGTTCGATGTTTAATTGTTCTATTAAAATTGCTCTTTTTAGGGATTCCACCTTTCTGTATGTGGCTAATGGTAATGGAGTGAGGGCCGTTATGTATTTATCAATCACAATATAAGGTATTTAGAAAATCAGTTGTCAAAATGTAATTTTTAAATTTATCATAAAATGAAATCGCTTTAATCTAAACCTCTTATATTTTCAGGGACATTGCATGGAAGGTCTTGTATGGATTCTCATGGAAGTGACTGAGGTTCTTAAAATAACTTCAAAATTTGGTTAGCAGAAAGAATTTTGTTTCCAAAATATGAATATGTTTGTACTACAGGGTCAAACCAATCTTTACGTACATTACATTTATGTTTAGATTTTATTGTAATAGTGATCGATGTCGACTTCACTTTCCTTGCCAGACCACAATAGGGAAGACGCATATGTCGTCAATTGAGGAGATTCTTGCATTTTCATAAACGTCATTACTAAATTAGTTAGAATATCAGTTATAAATGCATTAAACAATTACCAATTTTAAGTAATTAATTTTTGAAAACCTTGAAAATTTAAATAAATTTAAAATGCAATACTGGTGTCCTCTAATGGATGAAACTTTGTTACCTCTTACAGTTCCAAAGACGACCCACTGTTGGTGCTAATGAAACAGTTAAGAGTCCTGTTTTACCCGTCAGTTTGAAAATTTTTTTATTTTCAAGTTCAAATATCGTCTACTTATTAACGAGTAATTAATATAATAATGTACGTTATGCTGGTGTGTAATTAACTGCCATAATTAAAGTGATGTTAAATATTTCTGGTAATATTAATTCAAAATTCAGTTTATTGGTTTTCATCAGCGCCATCTAACGTTGAGTAGATTGAAGTTGCTCAATGCCAAATTCGGTTTTAAATGAGGAGAATTTTTAAATTTAATTTTTTCAAATAAATTGAGCGTTTTTAGAAATTCCGCTTATCTGGAAATATTTTTCTAACCAAAATGAACGAATACAAAAATTAAAAAAAATACGTGCGTCTTCCCTATTGGTCTGGTATATCATTGACTTCGTTGTTGTCATCATCGATGGCCTTGTTATTTGTTATTTTATAAATGTTTGTAATTAAATTTTTAAAATATAAATATTTCATAGATAGTTTTGCTGTAATTGATCTTGTTTGTTACAGAGATAGATGCACAATAATATAATTGTTATCAAGTCAAAAAACTATTGCTTTTCAGTACAAAAGTCTGTGTTCTGCTGTCGTATTTAATATTTTTGTCCCTTTCACATGTGGACCATGTGTATATTGCTATTTAGCTTCTTGTTACTATAAAAATTATGCTGAGATGTGTGCTTCATTGCTATTAATTACCAGTAACAGTTTTACTTAACCTGCTTAATGCATATAATTAAAAACATGTTTAAGCATTAAGTATATATAATTCGACTTATACCTACTCTTTTTTAATACTTGAAATCTTTAGAGCGTCTAATAGGTTTGAATTTCGCATATAGATTTTTTTATAGTGGCACACAAGGTCTTTACTTGTTAATAAAACTCTTGTTGCATCAATCCATGCTTGCAGTTTATCTGCTTTCCGTAAAATATTACAAAATAATTGATGAATTTGATTACAATTCTCATAAGAAATGTTTGCATAGGTCAATTTGTATTCTTATTATTTAAGTTGAATGAAAATAAAAAAAGATGTTACCTTAGTTTGCTGTAACAAATAAAATTTCAATTTAGTTTTATTACCAAAGATGTTTTAAATAAAGAAGAGTCGCAATTTAGCATTTTAATAGTGCCAAAGAATCTTGTACCTCTATCATCATGAAAAAGTTTATTTAATTTGTATTACGAAAAATACGCCAAAAGCAAATATTCATTATTACAGGTTATGTCGCTGTAGAATGACAATCATGCTTGCGCACGTCGCGCCATCTATCAGAAATTTAGCTCGCGTTAAAATTGGTTGACGAAATGACGGCGAGTTGACATACCATATGTTATTTATATATCTTGGCCGAAACTAAGCTGCCTGAAGCAGAGATACTTTTTTCTCTCTTTTTACTTTAGTGACAACATTCAGCAACTGTCAATTAGAAATTTTAGGTTATGCTGGCATATTTATTTCTATGCATGTAAAAAATTTTAATGTGCGCATTATCATTTATTTACCGTCTGTAGAGACTTTTCCAAACTACTATAGTACATATATCAATTTTACGACAGCTTTTAATAAAGTATTAATTGCACCGAATTTCAGATTTTTATAATTGTCATACTGATATTTTAATTTATTAAACCAATTTTCATGATTACCAACCTTCGAATAAAGAGTTTCAAAATATGAAATGTAGCTAGGAAGATTTGACATGCTTGACTTAACTCTAAATAACACAGAGCGTAGTTCATATTTAGGAACTCTAGGTAGATGTAGTAGACAAGTAAGTCAAAATAACCTTAAAAAGCATTGAGGTGATTATGAAATTATAAAGTTGTAACAAAAAATTCATCAATCCTATACAATGGATTTACAAAATAATCTGTTGTAATTCTCTTTTTTAAAGTACTATTTGATAAAGATTTGGTACGACCTGGGAAAAGAACTGTAGCATTTTAAAGAAAAGAGATAATCAAAACTATTTTGAGCTTTTTCGATTGAACTTTAAATAGGTATATATATATATATATTGTACTGTTATATCTAGTATTATACTCATAACGTTGAGTTTAAGAGTGTACTTACTCCTTTAATTATATTCAGTCTAATAAAGTTAAACAGGGTATAGAAAAATTAACATCATGGGTATTATTAAATTCAGAAAGTTCTTATGTCATAGATGAAAGTAAAACGTCAATTTTAGTACTGTTATTTTTTTTGCAGATTGTGAAAGTACCTTAAAGATTGTTGATACAATGGATGACGATGAATTAACAGCAATCAAAGAAGAATTGGAGATCAAACCACAAATAATGAAAGATTCCAATTCAATGGATGAGATTGACACATATTCGAAGAAAGTCGAAAATCTGTTTAGTAACTCCAGTACTTCACAAGAACCCACACCAGCCATTGGTAATAGTAAAAAAAGACGCATGTTAAGTCATAGTGGTGAGAAACCATTTGAGTGTAATTTGTGTGACTACAAATCTTCCCGAAGTGGTGATCTTAAAAGACACATGCGCACTCACACTAGTGAGAAACCATTTGAGTGTAAAGTGTGTAACTACGAATCCTCGACTAGTGGTAATTTTAAACAACACATGTTAATTCATTCTGGTGAGAAACCATTTGAATGTAATTTGTGTGATTACAAATCTTCCGGAAGTGGTAATCTTAAAAGACACGTGCGAACTCACACTGGTGAGAAACCGTTTGAGTGTAGCTTGTGCCACTACAAATGCTCAAGTAGTGGTGATCTTAAAAAACATATGCAAACTCACACTGGTGAGAAATCATTTGAGTGTAATTTGTGTGACTACAAATCTTCCCGAAGTGGTGATCTTAAAAGACACATGCGATCTCATACCGGTGAAAAACCATTTGAGTGTAAAGTGTGTGACTACAGATTTTCTCAAAGTAGTCACCTTAAAACGCACATGCAATCTCACACTGGTGAGAAACCCTTTGAATGTAATTTGTGTGACTACAAATGTTCTCGAAGTGGTAGTCTTAAATCACACATGTGCACTCACACTGGTGAGAAACAGTTTGACTGTGATTTGTGTGACTACAAATTTTCTCAACGTGCTCATCTTACAACACACATGAGAATTCACAATGGTAAGAAACGATTTGTGTGTAATGTGTGTAATTACAGATTTTTAAAAAATTCTAGTCTTAAAAGACACATCCACACTCACACTAATGAGAAACCATTTGAGTGTAATTTGTGTAACTACAAATCCTCGACTAGAGGTAATCTTAAACTACACATGTTAATTCATACTGGTGAGAAACCATTTGAGTGTAATTTGTGTGATTACAAATCTTCTGGAAGTAGTCATCTTAAAAGACACATGCGAGCTCATACTGGTGAAAAGCCATTTGAGTGTAATTTATGTGGCTACAAATTCTCTCGAAGTGGCAATTTTAAGCGACACATATTAACTCACACTGGCGAGAAACCATTTGTGTGTAATGTATGTGACTACAAATGTTCTCGAAGTGGTAGTCTTAAAATACATATGCAATCTCACACTGGTGAAAACCCATTTGAGTGTAATTTATGTGGCTATAAATTCTCTCGAAGTGCTAATCTTAAGCAACACATGTTAACTCACACTGGCGAGAAACCATTTGAGTGTAATTTATGTGATTACAAGTGTTCTCGAAGGCGTGATTGTAAAACACACATGCGAATTCATACTGGTGAGAAACCATTTCTGTGTAATGTATGTGACTACAAATGTTCTCGAAGTGGTAGTCTTAAAATACACATGCAATCTCACACCGGTGAAAAACCGTTTGTGTATGTGATTACAAATGTTCATTAAGTTCTACTCTTAAAACACACATACAAATTCGCACTGGTTAGAAACCGATTGTGTGTAATGTATGTGATTACAGATGTTCAAAAAAATCCTACTTTTAAAACACATGCGCACTCACACTAGTGATAAACCATTTGAGTGTAATTTGTGTGATTACAAATCTTTCTAAAGTTATCACCTTAAAAGACACATATGAACTCACACTGATGAGAAACTGTTTAAGTATAATTTATGTGACTAGCACTAGTGCATTCATACCATTTAGGAGATACTGTCAGTGGGTGGCAAGAGCATGATTTCTTCATTGCCACATAGCAAGATACTATACAGTATACTGACAGAACCTCCTCAAAGCTACGTAGGTGCCCCGGCTGGCAACTACCTACAATTGTTCACAAAGTCATTATGTTCATTAAATTTGCATAACATTTACTAAATGTTAATGTTTTACTTAAGTTTTAAGATGGGTAGATTTTAAATAATGTTGGAATTAAGTTTAAATTTAAAAAATGCTAATTTCTAAGAATTTCCACAACACTGTTCCGTTGCATTAAGAAATAAGTTGGTGGAACTATATCTGAAAAATTGTATATTGTAAAAGAAGTTATAAACATTTTATATAAGTTTAGCTACATTATTGATTTTCCTAGTAGCGCTGGAATAAAAATTTAGGTGAAAATTACGTGCTTCTAATTATTTTTGCATGCCACTATTAATATTCGAAAGTAATGCTCAATGGCTTGCAATAATTCCCCGCGGTATATCTTTAGCACGTAAGAAATAAGTCCTTTTCATGTCTTTGTCACTACCATAACATTCACATACTTTTGACGAGTATGTGTATTGAACAAAACATTTAATTTATAAAATCCTTACACATAATATGGCGAAACGTTTAGTCTCATTTTTAGTGCAATGAGAAGAGGTAGAAAAATTTATAATTCTCATAAACTGTGTTTGTTAACTTAATTGTAAACTGTGTTTTTTTTGTAAATTTGTGCATTGATTGTGTTCAAGTGATACTCGTCCTGTCCAACCAAGCCTGTTTTATGATCAGAGTACTGTCTATTTCGCTTATAAATATTAAACGTTGGCATACGAGTACTTAATACGATAAAGTACTTAAATTTGAAAGAATGAATGATATATCAATATCAATTTTGAGTTGCACCCAATAGATATTTTTATATATAATTATAAATTGGTTAGTTAGACTGTCTTTTGTTAATTTGCTTGATGCAGGGTTGTATTACAATAAAGTGTTATTTGAGGTATACTTATTTGAATTTATGTATAAAGTCAACATTAGTTAGAGTCAGTAAATAGCCGTTTTTTATTATTATTTTTTAGATATTTTGAGCTTTGCATTTTAATTAATACGAAAGGGTTAATTGCAAAATGTCTACTAGCGCGCTAATGTAATTCCACTAATATTAAACTATAATATGATGCAATACAAAAATTAATTGAAAATTTATTAAGTATACACTAAGCATTTAATAATAACAATATTCCGATAGCATATTCCGTTTATATATTCTCACGTTTTGCTTATAAGAATACTATGTTATCTACTTACATACTTAATTACGTAAATATAAATTGTAAATCATTAATTTAATTATAACATAAATAAACACTCTATTTACCTTTAGAGATCTAATAGCCCAAGAGCTGACGACCAAAAAGTGTAAGAGTTTTGTAAAGGCTAATATTTTAATATTAGCTTATATTTAGAGTGTAAATAAGTATCCTACACAAAAGAAACTCGGAAATGGGGACACTCGGCGTCAGCACAGTTAGGAAGTTGTAACAAGAAGTATCACCTAAGTGTTTTCTAAAAGCTGAAAATTGATCACTAAGCAGTTTATGTAATAAAAAACTGGAAAACAGTCGTCAGGCAGCGTAATGATCGAACACTTTTCATTGTAAAAGAATAAGAATAATTTCAATTTTATTTATCAGGATGTATACATTATATTATTTTCATATAATAGTATGCATAATTACCGTTTCAATAAAAAAAAAGTAAAATATTTATCTGTTTTATTTATATGACAGGTTAAGTCTTCAATGTTTTTATAACTGTAGATATTGCAAGATGGAACTGACATGTGCAAACCGGGTCTTACGGTTGTTCATTTCCCAAACAAGTTCTACAATCGAACTCTAGATGTTTGTAAACTACATTGCGAATACATATGCTCATGTCTGGTTCGTCATTAAGAAGTATGAGCCAGTGAAATAAGGTCCTAAACATATCTTTAAGGTTATTCAAACAACGAAACATTTGCGAGACGACATTATAAGAATCATCGATCCTGTAATTGAGAGAAACGCGTTTTCTGTCACCCAGAGAACATATTGTTGGTTATGATAGAGGATCAGAGACTACATATACGAAAGTTGTGTTACAGGAGGGTACTAAAGGCAAGGACCAAAAATCCGAAAGGAAGTCTGTTAGAACTTTTTCGACTTCCTCAACAAATTCTGATGCCACGGACTACAGTCAGCTGGTATATTGGACAAAATGTAAGCTGCCGCCCCCACCAATGATGGAAAGCTTAACAACAGAGACTATTTCGTCAGTTCTGCAAGATAAAACTCTGCTTGAGCTTCATTTCTTAAGTTGTCCATGTCGTACCCATGTTGAAAGATGTGTCACGCTTGAAACTCTGCAGAAAAAGTGTGCGAACAAGAAAATAGAGATGACTACATTAGAGCAACTTTGCTCTCAAGCAAGCAAAAATCTCAATTTAAGACAACGTCTTTGACTAAATCAACATAATTTAACACACCCTAATTAGTTGGATGGTTGGGTAGGGTGTGGGTAGAAATCGAATTGCAGTCACCTCCTCGTGGTGAGTTCTGGGTCACTTCATAAAAATATTGTGAAATGGGTGAAGAGTTGGAAAAAGATGTACTCTTATCAAAATAGAATTATATGTATAAAATCACTGACATTAACGGATTATTAAGACAGACAGCCTTTTATAATTTAAAATACCATAGTGCGTCTGTTTGTAAAACGGTAAAACCCCCGATTTTTCAGGAAAGTTCAAAAATTTTAGCCCTAATGCTCGAACTCAAAATGAAGCCTGTAAATTTTAAAAATATTTTGTTATTATCACGCATAACAAATTAAGTACTTAGACGCTATTAAAAGCCAAAAAACGTTACCTGTGTATTTTGAGCGTAAAGGTAAAATCTAGTGTTTTTTGTCATTTTTCCAAACGTTAGGCTTTTTGCGCGAACTGAAGATCCAACGTATGGTTTTTTAAAATATCTTTCCGTTGATTAGTATGCAAATACGCAACTTTTGAGCCTTATTAGAATTCGACACTCGAAAAATTGACTTTTTCGATCCACCCTACTGTCTATGAGTTCACCTTTAAGGTTATAATTATGTTTTTTAAATTCCTCAATTATTTTCTTTTCTACATCCTCCCCGTCAGTTTCCGGAAGGGCATAAATTCTGATACTATTACCTCGTGAATATTGTTCCAAGTCTTGAATTCTTTTCTCTAGGATTTCTTGTTTTTCTATAAACTTTTGAGTATTTTTTTACATCTTTTATTTTTCCATTTATTAATTCATTTATCTTGATCGACATTGTATATGTTAGTTTCTTTACGTTTTCTTCGTTGTTAAAATAGACATTTAAACCATTTGCTATAAAATTTGCTATTTCCACTTTATCTTCTCGTGTTAAAACAATTTTAAATTTCTCATATGGTGTTATCAATTTTCCATTTTGTCGCCGTTTTTTCTGGTTTATTTTTGTTTGTTCAAATGTTTTCTTTAATTTACTCACATACAGATTTCTAGGACCGGAGATACACGCGTCTACTCGCTACACCAACTCATACCGAATATTACTTATGGATTACCTCCCCAAAGGATTTATGATGATCGGCGAACATTATGCGAGTTTAATAGTTCAATTGCGAGCGGCACTAAAAGAAAAAAGAAGAGAGAAATTAAGACTGGGCGTGTTGCTGCTTTCTGATAATGCATCTTCCTACACGGCTCATGGAAACCAACCAACCACCACAGTCCAGACCTTTTTCCCAGGCGACTTCTATCTGTTTCTCAATTTGAAAAAAGAGTTACGTGGTAGATTTCAAGATGAAAGCAGCCGTTAACCGAAAGTAGCCGAAATAAAAAACAAAATAACTTACACCTTTGTGTTTAAATACCTTAAGCTCGATTCCCTGCAGACACTCCTCGTTTGTACAAGATAAATTGCTTTGCGGTTATATCGCGGGATGCGGGATAGAAGCTTTAAATGCGGGACAATCCCACAGAACCCGGGACGTCTGGCAACCCTGCTCATACTATAATTATAGTACGGTTGGCAACGCTGCAGTATGATTGGCATTTTAATCCGACAGCTGTTATTAGAAGATTGAAGTTTTTAAATAAACCAAGGAATAAACGTAAACGCCTTGTAAGTTATTGGTATTATTGTTTAATTTAAACAATATTAACAATATTAAACATTTAATTAAGTATTGGGAGTGTATTATGTTCCTACCGGTAGGTAAGAAATTTCTGGAAAAAACTGTTCCTACCGGTAGGCGTTTTGTGTTTCTTTAAAAATTCACCTATCGGTAGGTGAATTCTTTTTAGATAATTTTTCACCTTCCGCTTTACCGATTTGTTATATTAACTATCTAAATAAAGCTTAAAGGAATTGTACTGACTGATATAAAAAAACAAAAACAGATTTTTTTTCAGGTCACCCATCATTTCCAACACTATCTAGATTCTACAAGATAATACATGTACGAGCACGGCAGTATGGGATTGTTTACCAATAGCAAGGAATATTTAGGTTTTCTGAGCAGCACAAGATAATTGTAAAATAATAAGTGTTGCAGTCGAAATCGGCACGTAACGCAGCGCATTGCATCAAATTTCGTGTATTACGAGGAAAAATCAAATATAAACGGTAATTTTTTTTCAGCATTTATTGAATAACGTTATACATAAATCATTGTTTTAACATTTTACAATATAGTCTCCTGCGTGATCTACACACTTTTGCCACCGATTTGGAAGTTTCAGTATTCCATGGTTATAGAAAGTTTGAGGGCGAGTTGTAAGCCAATTGCGCACGTGCTCTTCGACCTCTTCATTGCTTCGAAATCGTTTTCCTCCCAGTGATTTCTTCATAGGCGCGAACAAAAAATAGTCACAGGGGGACAAGTCAGGGCTATAAGGAGGGTGCTCGAGGGTTTCCCAGCCCATTTCTTCCAGTGTATTCCTTGTTAAGGCCGCGGTGTGAGGCCTGGCGTTGTCATGGAGGAGAATGACATCTCTGATGGGTATGCCTTGTCTTTTGTTTCGATAGGCGGCTTTTGCCGACCGTAACAACTGGCAGTAGTAAGCCATATTTACTGTACGTTGATCGTATAGAAAATCGATCAGTAAAATTCCCCTAGAGTAAAAAAAATCGTTGCAAGGACTTTTCCAGCTGAGTGCCGAGTTTTGGCCTTCACTGGGCAACCTTCATTCTTTCTTCGCCACTCCTTACTTGTCATTTTAGATTCGGGGGTGTAGTGATGTAGCCACGTCTCATCACATGTCACGATGCGCTGCAAAAAGGCCCCCCTTCTCGCTGAAATCGATTCAGAAGCCTTTCAGCGATCTCCGCCCTAACCTGTTTTTGGTTTACAGTCAACAACCTCGGAACCCATCGAGCACTAATTTTTCGAAAACCAAGTTGATCAGTTATAATGGATTGAACACTTCCATAGCTGATACCCACTTCTGATGGAATTTTTTCCACGGTTAACCGGCGATCACGTTCAATAAGCTCTCGAACGGTACGGGTATTGTCATCTGTAAGGCTTGTCCTTGGGCGTCGATCATGACTTTCGTTTTCAACACGTTCTCGTCCGCCCTTAAATTCTCTCGCCCACGTATACACACGATTCTGAGACAGTGTACTGTCCCCAAACTGTGCCTTCAAACGAGTTAAAATTTCTGACGGTTTAACGCCTTCATTGGTTAAAAACTTTATGATAATCCGTTGCGCAACAGACGAATGTACCTCTTGCTCGGTCATGGCTGTACTAACGACAAAGCCAAGGATGTGCGCGAACCCGGCCGGCTCCCCACTCCTCCTAAACCAAACATCTACTCCACACAACATCAGCTACCTCGGAACTGCATTCTAAGCGGAATAGCAAAATTACCGTTTATATTTGATTTACCCTCGTAGTTTCTACGTTTTGCCCCTGTATTTCTTTAGTTTATGTGTTAGTGTATTAGTTTTGTTAAGTTGCAGTGAGGAAAGACTATTTTTTTAACTTTTTTCTTTTTCTTATTAATTTGAATTCGAATAAGTTGTTCAAGATGGCTAGTTCGCGTCAATAGTTACTACGTAACTGGATTACAGACTACGTAGATATTTTTACAATTGTAAACGATGAAGAGGTGTTCTGTAACGTTTGCTCAAAGAATATTTGGTGTCATCAGAAACAGAGCATCGATAAGCACTGTAAGAGCAAATCGCATTTGGACAAAATAGGTAACCAAGCAGATGACTTTAATGAAGAGTTATGCGAAGCCTTTCTAGCAGCAAACATACCGCTAGAAAAGTTACGAAACCCGATATTTAAGAGATTTCTTGAAAAACGCACACATAGGACAATTCATCAACTCTACGAAAGTCCTATGTATCTAAAACGTACAATAAAACAATGTAAATCATTAAACAAAATATATCAGAACATTATATCTGGTTAAGTACCGATGAAACTACCGACATCATGGGAAGATGTGTAACCAATGTTGTTAGTGGCATTATACATCCCACGATACCATATAGACCATATTTAATAGCCACTCGATTTAGCCATCAAATTAATACAGAGACGATAGTTGAGACTGTAAATAATGCATTAGACAATATTTTCGTGCACCCAAATACCAAGTTTCAAAGGGTTCTTTTATTTATTACTGATGCTGCTCCGTGCATGCTCAAGGCGGGAAGGCAGATGAAAGTTTTATATCCTACCATGATTCATGTAACGTGCTTAGCTCATGGTCTTCATCGTATTTGTAAGTACATCAGATCTCAGTTTACACACGTTGATAAACTTATTAGTAGTATGAAAAACATATGTTTGAAAGCTCCATCGAGAATTACTATATATAGACAAATGTATCCTTCACTTCCACTGCCTCCCCAACCTGTTATTACACGTTGGGGAACATGGCTGGAAGCATGTTTCTTCTATGCTAATCACTTCGTAGAAATAAAAACATAGCTTTCGCATTCCCTGAAAATGCTCAAAGTATTGCAGACTGCAAAGAAGTTCTTGCAAACCCAAATCTACAAAATGAACTTTTATTTATTCAACAACATTTCGAACATATTTCTGTTACTATAACGATGTTGGAAAAACAGAATGTTCCGCTGGTGCAAAATGTAACTTTAATAACAAATTTTATCTCTAAATTGAAATCGCTTCCAGGGGAATTTGGTAGTGCACTTGCAGTAAAAGTAGATGCAGTTATTAATAAAAATCCATATATACAACTTTTGCAACACTTTTGTAATGGTACATGTCCACCTGATCTATTTATTAAGGGCCGGTCTTTCCACCTCTCAATAAACTGGCCAATAAATTTATCTTCCCTATAACTTGGAAATGTGTCTTTTCACCTCAAATTAAATTATATCCTGTAGATAAGTTGGATTATCTGACTGATAACTTAATGCCAACCTAAGCTGCCCTTTAACCATTTAAAGAGAAGTTTAATGACCAGATGCTTTTGTGCACCTTTCTATATAATCTCAATTTGCAAATATTATCACTTATAATACCATAAGTGTTCAAAGTTATGTCGACAATTTTTAAGCAGAATTACGAGTGTCCATTTTGTTTGGTTTTTAATATCACGAGTGCGCCAGCACGAGTGATATTTCCAAACGAAATGGACACGAGTAGATTCTGCTAATAAATTGTCTACATAACTTTGAAACGAATGGTATTCTGGAGAAAATTTAACGAATAAAACTGTAAAAATTCATTTTAAGAGCAAATTTCTAAGTGAAATTTAGATTGCCGTGACTTCGTTTCTATGGAATCGAGCAAACGAAAAATTAAAACAACTGTCATCACGTTGAAAACTTTACAGTTTTTTTGAATTTTTTTCTGATTTTGCTAACTTTAACGATGAATAAAGTTGCAAAACGTTTTGGTGACACTTCAGAAATTGAAATTAATAAAAACATTGAAAAAAGTCTTCCTCAAAATATTTTAGCTTGTTTCTTTGAAAGCATATTGAAATGTCAAAAAATTATGCCGCCTGGATCACTAGTGGTTATGTCAAAAAGTTATGTCGACTGGGACCACTAGTGGTTATGTCGATATAATTTCTTTTTATTGGCTAAAAACAGAACAACGCTGCATTGTCATTGATCTATTTGAATTATTTGACAGATGAGTTGAATTTTCATATCTAATATCACAAGTGGTCTAATTTTTTCCGACAAAATTTGTCATTTCAGATATGAGTAGCTTTCGCAACGAAAACTACACGAGTCGACGCAGGAGACGAGTGTAATTTTCCAAAAGCAAAAGCTACGAATGTCTTAAATGATAAATTTTGCAAGAAAAAGTTAGACCACGAGTTGTATTCGGCTTGACAATCCATCGAGCAAATTTTTATTTAGCGTGTGTAGTTAATATTAATTTAATTAAATTTGACATTTCATTTTGACATAAATTTTTTCACTAAGAAAAAACCTCTAGTGGTTTTTTCACTATAAAACTAATTTCATTGGTCCCAATTTGAAAAATGCTGTAATTTGATTGGTTAAAAATTTTCGAGTTGGATTGTCAATAATAAAAAATTATGGATGTGGCAGAGGACATCGATTTAATATTAGATAATGATCTAATATAATTATTCATTAATCAACTGCAAAGATAATGCTAACATAAATGTTTGGGATGAACAAGAATTTATGAACAGATTTCGTTTGTCAAAAAACAGTGTGCAGGCTCTACGTGCTGGGATCGGTATTTTAACTCTTTTTGATCTAAAAGCTCTATTGCTGTAGTTACAATTATTTACAACAATGGATACCATAGAAACCGAGCTCTTCGAGTAAACAGAACTAAAATCCGAATGCGGCTATTAGAGCAAATAGTGATTAGTAATAAAGTTGGAAATTGAGAACTTTTGTGATAGCATATGCTTCAACATTTTCACTAGAAGTTAATTAAATAGCAGTCGAATATAATTTGATATAACTATCTTCAAGTATCAAATTAATGCACCAATTGTGAGTTTTCAAGTAATTACCACTGTTCATACAGGATATTATCTGTAAATGTTGCACTGCTTATTTTATTTTAAAAGAAAATTATTGTTCAAATAAAACTTCACAAAAGTGAGGTTATATTGTTGTTTACAAACATCACCCAGATTCATTTTCATTTATCTTTCTCTAGCACACACAAATACTCAGGCTATCTCTTTTATTACAATACTGCCAACTTCCATTCTGTAGATTTATCTTCTCAGTTGTTAATGCACACTTTAATTTAGTTGAAAAGACATATTTGCTTACCGGCCAGATTAATCTTGACAATAAAATAAAGTTGTCTTTAACTATAAACAACTTTAATGATAGATGGAAAGACCGGCCCTAAGTATGGTCATCTTATTCCCAACTTTGCATTAGCTCCACTAACTAGTTGTGACGTAAAGAGAACGTTTTCCCGATATAAAGAAATTGTAACCCCCGTCGTAGTAATTTAACAGAGGAAAATATAGAAAAGATTGTAATAGCAAACGTCAATAGTCCGTTTGTGTTTACGTTTACAGACTATACTCCGGACACTAAACAGATATAGATTAAAAAAATCAAGGCAGCACAGATTGTTCTGATTGGTTTTATGTGAAAGTTAAATTTACAATAGAACATGTTAATTCGTTATAAATGATGTCACTTCGAGAAATTTATGCTAGTATAAATAATAACCATACATTTTAAAATAGTTATTTGTTTCAATAGTACAAAAAATGCATGTTTTTGGGACGAATAAGAAAGTTGCCGGACGACGCGTTAGCGAAGTCTGGCAGCCTTATGAGTCCTAAAAACACATTTTTTGTACGAATTAAACATACTATTTTTTCTCCAACTGCTTATTTTTAACTAGCAAACTCTGTGAGAGGATTCTTTAGAATAAACAACATGACGTTAAACTACTTTTTATTTACTGCAATTCTAATATGTGTAAAAAGTGGCATTTTGAATATTAAGAATTAATATCATTAAGAAATACTCACAAATGTATAATCTCATTCCCATTTAGTCGAAAATTCGAAGAAATTTCGACAGGCGTTGTCTAAGATATATGTGTTTACCGTTAAATAATTAGAGGTTAGGATTGGTTTTTGTTTTTACGACGTCGTTCCGAGCAGCAACTAAAATTTTAATAGAAAAGTCGAATTTGTTTTTTTATGTCTTTAATTAATTTAATATTTTAATATTGTCATAGAAAAGATAAATGATTATAATATAAATAAAAATGTCTACTTATTACTTCGTATTATTTCTAAAAAAGAAAATCTTATAGAGCACCGCGGAAAATAGTTCATACATAAGCTCAGACTACTTTTTGTATTGTACAAAAAGTGATTACTTTTTGTACAATTGCTATGGTAACGAGTAACAGTTCCTAAATGGTATACTTTTTATACAAAATAATTTGATGTTATAGTGTCATTATACTTTGTGGAACTCCATAATCATGAAATAAATAAAGATTAGTAAAAGTTTCACAGTTTTATTAAAATATAACCTGACAATATTGTTTCGACAGCTATGCTGTCATTATCAAAGGTAATATAATTATAAACAAACACGCCGCTAAGGTAGAAAGAAAAATAGGTAACTAGATAAAATAATAATAATAATCAGAATTAAATATCTAATACTTCCAGCAACGGAGAATTACTGAGCTCAAGTTGTTCATTCATTAAAGGTACCCTAAGTTTGTGTTTGTATATCTCAAAGGCTTCTAAAATGTCTAATTTGCGTTTGTTATTACAAAAATGTAGGAATTTAATATTATTTTGAGGAGTCATTGCGTGATTTTGTTGTAAAAGTTGTTTGGCATAATTAGATTTTTCAGGATGTTTATTTTTGTAATGACGTACGTGTTCTTTATATCTTATGTCAAAATTTCGAAGTTTTTACCCAACATATTGCGGTGAATTAAACTGATAAAATATGTTACAATAAAATAAAATAAAATACACCCCAAATATTTTCTTTTCCCAATCGGCTAACTCAGGTTTTGTATAATAGAGCATGAATTGTTTGAATTATTAAAATCTTATCGATTCTTATACCTGGAAGAAAAGAAAAACTTATATTGCAGACACTTGGGCTTCTGCAACTGGACAACCACAGGCTAAACTCTAAATATGGAAAGAAAAAGAAATGGATGCTTGTATGTACATCAATTAAACACATAACTTGAAAAACACAACCTTTATTTAATTTATGAAAATCAATGGAAATCAAAATTTAAAAGAAACTAAAAAGAAAAATTATTCAAAATCGAACAATAAAGTTAAATAGGAAATTAATTCCCAAGCTTGCTCAAGTGTGTTCAATAGTCGTAATAACCTGACATAGGGCTATATAGTTATTCACTTGAACATAATCAACACAATGAACATAAATCAATACTCAAATGAAAATATTTACAAATGTTCAAATAGCTTTACTTTATGGTTAATAAATTTTAATTGATAAATTTAACTTGTTTTATTTATGAAAAATAAATTTATTTAAAAAAATCTTTCAAGTTAAAAAAAATAGGATACTGAAATTATTCAGATAATCTTTATAAATTTTATTACTGGCAAATCAAATCAAAAACCTTTTATTTCGAGCAACCTGGTATATAATGTAAATAGAACTTTATAATCTACAGAATCACAAATGCTATTTTTATATAGATAAATACCTAACCTACCAAAATATAGCTGTGCTAGAAGTATCAGCTTGATCTAAATAACACTGCTTTAGTTTTTGCCGGCTACCCCCAATAAGTCGGAGAGGGGCGGGGTAATACAAGATATAAAAGATAAAAAAACAAGCGCCACTTCGTTTAAAAACAATGCTTATTACTAAAGCTTCAAGCTTATCAGATAAACGAAGAAATAGATCTTTTACTAAAATATGGGCAAATTCCACAATTTTGGTCGTACAGTGCATATCGAGGGCATCAGATTAGAGGGGCGTATCCGCCAAAATTTTAATCTTCAATTTTTATGTCGTATTGACTTCTGGTATCGACCTGCGTGTTGTCACAAACGGGCGAATGTTTTGTAAGGCCAGATTAATGCCTTACAAAACATACGCCTGTATGTAACAAAACGCAGGTCGATATCAGAAATCAATACGACCTAATAAATTGAAGATCACACATTTGGAGGGATAAGCTCCTCTGATCTGATGCCCTCGATATATACTTACAATTGACGAGCTGGAAAACAATATTATAGTCACACAAATAAATAAATACTAAATAAATAAAACACACGTAGTGAAATGTAAACTTTCTAAGTAGGGCTTTATTGAAATTGTAATTATTGTGCTGATCAAAAATGTCTAATAAAAAAAATGAATGAATGGTGATTTGTATCACAGCAGGTTGTAAACTTAAAAACTACCCTAGGACAATTTTACTACTCGAGATCTCGTGTTAACTAGTTCTTAAAATTAACATGCATGAATAAATTGTATACACGTTTAATAAATATATATAAACATAAATAGAATGACACATACAATTTTAGACAAACATCCCACCATTCGAAGACCCACGGCTGTTTTAGTATAATTTAAACCCTTGCTTAGGGGTTTTCGCTTCAACCTTCAATATTTTCTTGTTTTGTTACGACCTGGTACATAGATAGATGCAGGTACGGATCCAAAGGGAAGGACCTTCTAATTAAACCCAGTCAACGGCAGGCAGACAAAAAGACACTGAGCAGCAAAACCCAAACGCCCAAACAAAGAAAAAGACCTACAAATAAGACACCCTGTATATGGTATTGATGTTAACTATTTAAAACAGAATTTTACCTTTCTATAAACTGAAAGGTCTTTTACAATACAATTCGCTCAAGGTGACTGCTAGGAAAATATTACCTAAATGGTTAGCACCAGAACGTAATCCGTCTAATTTGACGATTGATCGCATATAAATAATCAAGTAATCATTCTGTTGAATGCGAGATTTTCTCCGTTGAAGCGAATTACACCCAAAATAAATTCTCTAATACAACTCGCACATTCAACTTCTAATGCCAGACAGCCATTTTGTTATATCCACTGCACTATCGAGCAAGCGCTTCACCGCGCAGGTACGACTTCATGATAAACAGAGGGAAAGGGGCAACCAGTGACAACCAAACGGACGGAGAAGCGTGGTTTTAAACAGTGACCATCAAACAAACAATGGGTTGTGAATTTCAACGTTATAACTTCTCCAAATATTATTCGCAATTGGTATAACTGCATTTACATCTATCAGATGATTTCTAATTGTGAAAACGTCAATTCACGAAATCGATAATGGAAATAAATTCTCCAGAATTTATTTTATAATATCTCGTTCACACTTCCATATAATTGTTGAATAATAATTAAATCTTCCTTAACTTTTAAATAGTTCAGGTAAATATCCTTCGAGCTTAATTCAATCTTGTTTATATTTTATTTGTTGACATAAACACATGGTCAAACATATGGTTACAACATAACCCAACTTTAATTTACAGATTTTCAATCCGGAATCGAGCATAGATTTACCAAAAGCTTTTCATCGACTGACTTTGTTAAATTTGGCTGGAGCTTATATAGGTTTAGTAGAAACAAAACACGACGCTGTCACTTTTCCAAACAAACGCGTCACGAAAGATTTTTTATGACGTCACAATCTCCACTCAGCTGTTAAATTTTCTCACAGATTTTAATTTTATAAATTCAGGATTGTAGCTAGTAAAACAAGGATCAAAACAATACAGCACACTCATGTCCTAAAATGAATCGTAACGAAGATATCAGACAAAAACAATTGACAATGAACAAATCTCATTATGACTTAATTACACACAAAATTCAATAAATCCAGCATTATCCTTTATAAAATGGATGCATAATTACACAATATAACTAATACACATAAAATTTCTACAGGAACATCTTTACAAATTAAGAAAAACATACATCAAGATTCCATTCTACGGTCGAATAAACCAAATGATGCATCTACAAATTCCATTTTCCACATTAACTCAAATGAAGTGAATTTATAATCAAATTGTCCAGCATACAGTCCTCCAAGTATTTGCATTAAAACAATGGTGAGAAAAATAGTATAAGAGTCAATAAGTGTGAAATACGAAGCATCGCAACAAAATCGAAACCTTCAATATTATAAATGCTCAAGACTATTATATAAGAGTTTATAAACTTATTGTGCTATATTAGTCTTTACAAGATTGACCTAATTTACATGTTTTTAGTTAACTAACAGCCCGAAACTAAGTTAGTCTCTTGGAAAATAGAAAAATTCATCATTCGTTAAAGATCGTAGACTCTAGGTTTAAATAAGAAGATTACATCTTCCAGACAAATGGAAAAAACCATCCCAAAATGCAACTTAGGTTGCATAAACATACACTATTATGAAACAATCTAAATGATTGATATCCGTTTTTTAAAAATCAAACTTTTTTTACATATACAAAAATTAAGGTTATATTTGCATGATTTTATTCTTGATTCCTAGTTTAAATATTGATGCATCTATCTGAGACCCAATGTGTAGCCTTTAGATTAATTATGCCTGTCACCTAGCATATCTATCTTTTATTTTTATTCGATACGTGAAATAATTATTTTTTTACGTTTATGATCATATCGTTCAATAAATTTTCAACGAGATGGATTCATATCATCTCAATATACCGAACTACAAAGAGAACAATTTAAACGGTAAATGCCCGATTTCATGATATCATGTGTTCTGTCGTTAGCATTAAATAAAAATTAAAAAGTGTTAGTGTTGGTTTTAAATGTTATTTATAATTGTTGGTTTTTCTTAGTATATGTGCAATTTTTTCTGATATTTTGCCAAAATATGGTATAGATATGTAATTTGTGTCTTCTGTTTGATTGTCAATGGGATATATTCTTTTGATAGCTAACCTATAATCTTTTTGTTTAATTAAAGTGTCAATCATGTTCGGATTATAATGATTTGCATGTGCTAGTTGTTTAATGGTTGATATCTCTTTGCTAAAATCTGATTTTGTTAGTGGAATAGTTAAAGCTCTGTGTACTAATGATCTGTAGGCTGCTATTTTATGTGTTTTGTGGTGACAAGATTCATTTGGTATTGTTATGTCTGTTTGTGTTGGTTTTCTGTATATGGAAAATTCAAATAGATTGTGTGCGTTAATCTTGATATTTAAGTCTAGAAAGTTTATAGCCCTATTTTGTTCTGTTTCTAGTGTAAAGTTTATGTTAGAGTGGATACTATTAAGAATTAACAATTCATTGATAACCTCAAAAGAACTGTCAAAACAAGCTAAAATGTCATCAACATAACGAAACCAAAAGATAATGTGTTTAGAGAGGTTTAATTCAAATATTTGATCTTCAAACTTGTCCATAAATATGTTAGCTAATAGAGGACTTAGAGAATTATCCATAGGTAAACCATCTTATTGTAAATAAATTATGTTATTAAAAGTGAAATAATCTTGACTTATATAAAGGTCAAATAATTGAATGAACTCTAGCCTTTTAACTAATTCTATATTACTATTGATCAAGAAACTATCTAATAAAGGAATACATTCTTGTGGGGGTGTTCTAGAGAACATGTTACAAATATCAAAACTAACAAGTTTTGAATGTGGTGGAAGATGTATGTTTTGCAGCTTATCTACTAATTCTAATGAATTTCTAACAGAGTATTTCGATTTGTAACCTATCGTGTTAATAATCTGGTTCAGTTTTTTGGATAAAATGTGATTAGTTGCATTGATGTATGATACAACTGGTCTTATTGGCATATTCTGTTTATGTGTTTTGACTAGTCCATATAGTCAGGTTATATTTTAATAATGCAATTTTTGCATTTAAAGAAGAAGACATTAACACTATAGCAAAAATGTTTATAAAAAATGAGGAAATGTATCCAGAAAAAAGATTGTTAAAGTACGAGGGAAGATCAATATTTACGGTCCCTGATATAGAAAGAGAAAGAATTTTTAAAACATTATTTATTTATTTCTCAACATAATCTCCCTGGACTTCAATGCACTTGGTCCACCGATGTTCCAATGCTTCAATGCCTTTCAGGAAGAAGTTTTCCGGTTGCTCCTCAAACCAGCCATTTACTGCGGTCATAACTTCATTATCGTCTCCATATTTTTTTCCACGCAGGTTTTCCTTTAATTTTGGAAATAGATGGTAATCACTGGGTGCCAGGTCTGGTGAATATGGAGGGTGTTCTAGGATTTCAAAGCCAGCGTTCTGTATGGCAGCCATGACAATGCAGCTCTTGTGGACTGGAGCGTTGTCCTGATGGAACAAAATTTTGTGTGCCAACTTTCCTGGTCTTTTTCGGTCGATGCTTTCGCGCAATTTTGGAATTAACCCTGCATAATAAGAACCCGTTATTGTGTGTCCACGCTGCAAATAATCGATCATCAAAATTCCTTCTGCATCCCAGAACACTGTGGCCATAATCTTTCCAGCCGCCAGTTGAACTCGAAATTTGCGTGGAGGTAGAAAACCTCTGTGATGCCACTCCATACTTTGTCTTTTCGTCTCAGGATCAAAATGGTGCACTCATGTTTCATCCACAGTCACAAAGCGAGTGAGAAATTGCTTCCGATTGGCCTTCAGGTACTCCAAATTGGCTTCCGAATGCAGCACTCTAGAGCGTTTCTGATCGACGGTCAGCATCTTTGGTACCCAACGCGCCGAAATTTTTCTGAGATCAAGAACATTTCTTAAAATATTTTCAACTGACCCATAAGAGATGTTCGTTATTTCCGCGATATGGCGAATAGTCAGTTTTCTATCTGCCATTACCATATCATGGATCAAATTGATGTTTTTGTCAACGGTGACACAGACTGGACGTCCCGCACCTTTCGCATGTTCGCAAGTTGTTCTGCCTAATCTAAACTCACGAGACATATTTTTCACCACTTGGTAAGAAGGGGCAGAGTCCCCTAAAACGTCTGTCATATCCTTGTGAATTTCAGTAGGTGTTAATCCTATTTTTTGCAAATACTTTATCACCGCTCTGACTTCACTTTTTTCCATTTTTAAAAATTGTCTGTTATCGACCAGCTTAATTATTAATAACTTTCAAAGAACAACACGCACCTACGTAAAACTTGACACAACAAATAATTAGTAATGACAGTTCTCATAGAAAAATGAGTGACGATATCATGCAAAGCCTACTATGTCAGGGACCGTAAATACTGATCTACCCTCGTATATTACCTAAAATTTCAAAAAGTAAATGAGCAAGTATTATAAAACTATTAAAAAAATAATATTCTAAAAATAATAAGCAATACAAAATTTTCTTCCTGTGAAAAACATAAAATTATAAATCATTTGATTTTAGAAAGATTTATTAGATTGAACATTTTTAATGTAAGTAAACAAATTAATAATATTATGAAATCGAAAGACGGTAGACATCTTCCAAAAGATGCAGCACCTATTTTTAAGAGTGCAAGAGAGTTTGCTCTGTGAAGATATAAAAAAAATAATCTACTAGTCTAAATTTCTGTTCTTAGTTTTTATTGGTTGCATATACGCTTGAGAAAAATTAATTTCATTGTTAAATATACCTATGAATGTTAAAGGTATCTTATTTTTACTTTATGCATTTCAGTGGAAAGAACATATAGATGAAATGTTACCTAAACTTCATAAAGACATTTACTGTATGTGACAATTGCTTAACATTTATTTTGAGTATTTAGAATATATAATCATATATGGATTGATTTTTTGGGGCAATACGATACATCTCCCTAACATTTTAAATATTTAAATATACAAAAGAAAGCATTGAGAATTATATACAGTATCAAAAGTAGAGAAATTTGTTTTCTTTATAAATCATAAGATCTTGACAATTTTTAATTTATTCGTTTATGAAAGCTTGATGTTTATATTTAATAGCACTTAAACACTTTTAAACAAAATGCGGATGTTTAACAGTATAATACCAGAAAAAATCTTTTGCGAGCTAATAATGCTATTAAAACTTATTATTAAATAATCTTTCGTTTCGATAACAAATCTAGACAAAATTTAAAAGTGCCCTAAAATCCAGTGGCGTGCGGTCCATGGAAGCAATGGAAGCAACGCTTCCCTTGAGAATTTAGTAAACATAAAAACCAATGCTAACAAAAATATTTTTATAAAATTATGGTTATCGTTTATTTAAATTTGTAATATTTAATATCAATTAATATTAATATCAATTCCGTACAACAAAAAGTATAATTATTTAGAGTACTATTTTAAATTAGGCTCATTAAACTTGCACGGAAAGGTAATACCGATTCAAATGTGTTACATACACTGCATATAAGCACTGCTTACAACTGCTCCTCTCTTAGCCTTGGCGTGATTCAGCGGACGTGGTCATAGTAGACGATGCTCTTAGCATTGTTTGGCCGTTATTGTTAGTGTGCTTCATGCCCAAATGTTTATTTATTATAATTTGATTCTGTGTTCGATTTAGTATTTGTTAAATTTAATGTAAAGTAATGTAAATCTGCGAATGAGACTGTATTTTGTCGCATTTTATTATTTCAATTTATATAAGTTGGATTTTTTTAAAGACAAATAATTCTATTTAGTTTGCCTGTAAGCAAATTTAAAATTGCATTATCGTCACGACTACAAATTCAGCTGCTTCGGTGGAAGGTTCGAGTACCTTCGATACATCCGAATCGGGTCGATTTTCTTTGTTCAGTTTGTAAATTATTAATAAAAAATTTTCCGCATACAGTTTTGGGGAGAAATTACAAATTATTAAGAAAGGCAGATCAAAACCAGAACTTTCAAATTTAACAACAAAGATTAAAACCTGCACTCGAGTTGCAGTATAAATACATAGTAGTAGTTCTTTTAAAATAAAGAATAATAGTCAACAAATTCCCTAAGTATAAAGTGTAAAAGTTCTTCTTTGAAAAAACTTTTAAGCTTAATAATTGTAACACTGTTTTTTATTGTACCTAGCAGGGGCGGATCCAGAGAAGTATTTTGAGGGGAAAGTTTTTGGAAAAATAATTGTTTTAATAAATAATAATTAAACAAACATTATTTGTTTCTATTCTATGTATACTTATTTTTAAATTGGGGAGGGGGGAATTATTCCCTCCCCTCATCCGCGCCTGTACCTAGGTGTATTATAATTAAAATCGTGGTTGCTTCCCTAGCCTAAATTCTCACCGCACGCCACTGCTAAAATCGTACTTGACTGATAACTGCTTTTATAGAATGGAAGTATTTTGGAATGCTGTAAATACTATGACTATTATTTGAAATGAAAACTCCATATATTTAAGTCCCTAACTTTTATATTATCTTTAAGTATTCTTTTAATGTGTTTTATGTCTACAATGTTTTTATAATACTTTATATTTACCCAATGTTTTATATCTATTAGGTATGCACTAAATGTTTTTATATTTACACAATATCTTAAGTTGTTATTTTTATTATTATGTATGTTTCTTATTGCCTTATTCAACACCACTGCCACTAGAATAAACCTATATCTATCTATGTATGTAGATAGTGTAATAAATATGCTTTGTACGTTTCTATCAACGTTTTTCATTTAAGTTTATTTTTATCTTCAAGATACAAATGTATTCTCTTCCAAAGTAAACGTAAGATGAAAATCATTAACAAAACCATTTTGTTTTAGTTTTTTGAACTTATAAAATGTACGTACATTATTTATTTTAGATAAAAATGCACATTGATTCATTGCATATGAAGTTAGAAATGAATAATGTGCACGTTAGGTATGGAAAAATGTCATAACGATTTGCACTTTTTGAAAGTAAAAGCAAATTAAAATTGATGCTTCATATGGCGCGCCCAATTCGATATTATCTTAAACTGCCCGCCTTTTACTTACCCCCAATCCGCAAGATGGCGCAGTTTGTGGCTTAAATCAGACAGCATTGTCTTTGCAATCTATAACCTCTTTAATCTAGATTTTAATCGGACAGCTGCTGTTTCATTGAAGTATTTGGATTGAATAAACGTAATTGCTTTGTAAGTTATTACTATTATTGTTTAATTTTGGAGTATTTTGTATTTAAACGCTAATTTAGGTTCATTCAAGTTGTCAACAATTTGTTATAATTTATTTCGTGCTCAGAAAAATTACGTCTTCATAAATGGTATTTATAGTGTAATTTGCAAATTATCACATATAAATGACTAGTATTCAGTAAAGATCAGTAACAATCAATATTTATATATCATAATACAGTTATTAAAGTTATTATGTCATAGATAAAAGTAAATCGTCAATTTTAGTACTGTTATTTTTTGCTGCAGATTGTGATAGTACCTTAAATATTATTGATACAATGGATGACGAACTAACAGCAATCAAAGAAGAATTGGAGATCAAATCACAAATAATGAAAGATTCTAATTCAATGGATGAGATTGACACATATTCGAAGAAATCCGAAAATCTGTTCCATAACTCTAGTACCTCACAAGAACCCACACAAGCCATTGGTGATGGTAAAAAAAGATGCCTGTTAAATCAGAGTGGTGAGAAACCATTTGAGTGTAAAGTGTGTGACTATAAATTTTCTCATTATTCTTATCTTAAAACACACATGTTTACTCACTCTGGTGAGAAACCATTTGAGTGTGATTTATGTGACTACAAATCTTCTCGAAGTAATAATCTTAAACAACACATGTTTACTCACATTGGTGAGAAACCATTTAAGTGTAATTTGTGTGACTATAAAACTTCTCAAAGTCGTGATCTTAAAACACACATGCGCACTCACACTGGCGAGAAGCCATTTGAGTGTAATTTGTGTGACTACAAAACCTTGACTAGTGATAATCTTAAACAACACATGTTAACTCACACTGGTGAGAAACCATTTGAATGTAATTTGTGTTACTACAAATGCTCAAATAGTGGTGATCTTAAAAGACACATGCAAATTCACACTGGTGAGAAAACATTTAAGTGTTATTTATGTGATTACAAATGTTCACAAAAGTGGCGTCTTAAAAAACACATGCACTCCCACACTGCTGAAAAACCATTTGTGTGCAATGTATGTGATTACAAATGTTGCCAAAGTTCTACACTTAAATTACACATGCGCACTCACACTGGTGAGAAACCATTTGAGTGTAATTTATGTGACTACAAATCTTCTCAAAGTGGTAATCTTAAACAACACATGTTTACTCACACTGGTGAGAAATCATTTAAGTGTAATTTGTGTGATTACAAATGTTCGGTAACTGATAGACTGAAAAGACATATATTAACTCACACTGGTGAAAAACCATTTGAGTGTAATTTATGTCATTACAAATGTTCACAAAGAAGTAATCTTACAAGACACATGTTAACTCACACTGGTGAGAAACTATTTGAGTGTAACTAATGTGATTATAAATGTTCAATAAGACGCAATCTTGAAACACACATGTTAACACACACTGGTGAGAAACCATTTCAAAGGATTTGTTCGCCATTGCAGTAAATTAGTTACAGTATTTAAAAATGAGTTACCTGCATGTACTATTAATACATTTTTAGTTTATATTTGTGCACAATAGAGTTGACGAATAGACGTTGGTCTGGCTGCTGCAAATTTTATATATATCTTAATGATATTTATAGCTTTATTGTTAATTTTAATTTACAATAATAATTGTTACTACCTTTACAATGTAAGAGGTTGCATTTTACTTTACTGTTGCATAACAAAAGTGTTTTGGGCCCTCTACCAAATATTCTCAATGGATCTCCTTTGGAGAGTGGGGGCTGTCTAAACTGTATGGTATCTAGTGTATTGAGAAAAAGGAATATTTATTTATTTGTCCTCACTTCCTACCGAAATGCACTTTTAAAAAAAATACTAGTTTGGTTGTAATAAAAATAATTATTAAATTATTTATGAAAAAAATTCCACAGATTTTCTAAATAGAGCCGGTGGGTATGTGGGCTCATTAACAAGCAACCCTCCCCATGGTACAAGGTCTGCGAGGATTTTGTTACGATGTACTACTATAATAATACAGTAAGCATGTTCTCAAAGATGGCACAATTGATATTTTTACACTAGTGTTCCTGTATATAGTTACTGATTGACTGGATTAGGTTTCAAAAGGGCACTTAAATTGTTATTCAGTTATTGAAGCACGAAAATTTGATTTTTTTTACAGTTGTACATTTTATTCGTATATAATATCACAAGTGGTCTGATTTTTTCCGACAAAATTTGTCGTTTCAGATATGAGTAGCTGTGCAACAAAAATTACACGAGTCGACGCAGGAGACGAGTGTAATTTTCCAAAAGCAAAAGCTACGAATGTCTTAAACGATACATTTTGCAAGAAAAAATTAGACCACGAGTTGTATTCGGCTAGACAATCCACCGAGCAAATTTTTATTTAGCGTGTGTAGTTAATATTAATTTAATTAAATTTGACATTTCATTCTGACAAGTGGTTTTTTCTTAGTGACTATTTCACTCAATGTTATACGAACCAATAAAAATTTATCCTGTGAACGAAATTCTCTCTATTCCGGCGACTATTTTTTGTTTATAAAATTTTCCGAACTTGTTCTACCAATGAAAACGTTCAAATAAGCAACCTACCCTTTATTTCACCGACAATTTTTTTGCTATAGTAACGATCCTACAAAAATAGTATACACAAACTGTACGTTTCATTGAAATAAATGTTAAATATTTTTATTCTTTGTGTTGTTTATTCGCGAAATATTCATAACGAATAACATATGTGGTAAAATTTTGTCTTGGCAAAACTTTCTTTTTGATTTACTCGTGTTTGTTGCCAATTCATCTCGTGACATTGATCTCGAGAAATTGCTATGCAACAAACGCTCGTAACAATAAGAAAATTTTGCCGACAAAATTTTACCACTTATCGTAACTCTTTTAACACTTTTTACTCTAATCACCCCCTCGCCGTTCGTTTATTCCAAAAAGTGCAAACAGAGCTCGCCGGTGAGCGTTTGTTTAATACAGAGCAGAGTGAAAAGAATGCACTCCATTAGTACCACCTCGGGAAGGAGGAACTTGTGGAGTGCACATGCGCAATCGCAGTTTGCAGTTGTTGATCTTGCTAAAACAATGGTGGATGACAGTTTTGACTTAAAGATAAACAAGATGATGCAATCGATGCAATCTACCCCAAATGCACAAACCCACACTATTGTTTGCCTGCCTAATGGTAATCCCATAATCCAAGGCAATAATATATTATTAGAAAATAAAATAAGTAAGTGTTTAACAACCAGTACTTTTCGTTTCCATAATTTCCGTATCTTGTAGCAAAAGACTGTGTATTTGTTGCCCTTGATGAAGGTAGTATTAACGAATTTAATTTACAATACGAAACATGTAACGAGGAGGAAACCCCATCTGACTGCCCAGAACAAGATACAGTTGCAACAAAAATATGGACAAAATCAAACACTTTGTTTCTAATTGACAAAGTCAAAGAGTATGATAAAGAATTTGCCAATGGAATAAAGAAAAACGTGTGGGCAAAAGTAGCCAATGAATGTGAAAAACAATTTGGAAAAAATGTGACTGGTGGAATGTGCGAAACAAAGTTTAAAACTTTAAAAAGAACTTATAAAACAATCTCATTACATAAGAAAACGTCAGGTCAAAAAAGACGATATTGGGAATACTTCACGGTGATGCATGAAATAATGTTTAACAAACCGGAAATAGCACCAATCGCTACATGTAGCAGTCTGTCGGGTTGTCACGTTAATAACGGTAAGCTAGTAACATTACATTAGTGTTGAATGTATTTCATAACATTATTTCTTTTCTTGCAGATGCTCAAGCATCATCTTCATCAACTAGTGCGAGCAGTGTAAACATTGAGGGAAACAAAGATACTTCATCAGGTAAACCTTAAATATTTGTATGCGTTTATATAGATTCTTGGCGATGTTTTAGATCTTGCGTTTGAAAGTTCTTTTTCAATGAAACGGCGCATAAAGTCTACTGCAGCTGACAAACGTCATCAAGAGAAGATGCAACGTTTGGATCGTTTCAATGACCTATTTGAAACCATGTTGGACAAAATGCCAAAATAAAAACCAGTTTGTTAAATACTAGAGTTGAGACTTAAGTTTGTAAATTAAGCACCTTTTTTAAAAAAGAAGTTTTATTTTTGTTTGTGATACAACTAAGTCATTTTTTTTGTTATTGTGATTAATACTAGAAGACTAAAATATCTATTTTTCTATTGTTCTTATTAAATGGTTTATATCATAATAAATGTCTGCTTAGTTACAATACCTTTAAACAAACAAAAAACCAACCTTAATTTAAACCTATATTTAATGCATTTACAATATTATTCCTTTTTGCAATAGCTTGTAAATGAATTTGACCTTCTAATATATCTAATTCATTGTCAGGCCTGTTTGCTCTTTCTTCTGCCAATTCTGCATCAACGTCCATAATGTCATTTGGAATGTCCCCATTCAAAATGCACATGTTATGTAATATGCAAGCTGTTATTATAAGTAACGATAATAGGTCAAGGCGTACAGTTTCCATATATTTCAATCTTCTAAATCTCCCTTTTAATAACGCAATAGTTATTTACGATACGAGTGCGGGAACACAATGTTCCCGCGTGAACGCAGTTTTGAAGCACGAGCGACCGAAGGGAGCGAGGGCCTTCATATGCGTGAACGCGGGAACATTGTTCACGCAAGAGAATTGTACAATACTTTTTGAAACGAACGTAGTCATTGTTATAAATGTCAAATAAAATTTTTATCTGATTTCACAACTTTTATTTAAAAAAATAAACCAAAGCAAGTCATGACTGCAATTGACAAATGTGACAGATTGTTTTTCGGCAGAAATTTTGCAGTAAAAAAGGTATTTAAATTTTGCAAGGGTTGGCAGTTGGCACCACTGAGTGTTTCCCGGTTTACTTAACCGGGAAACAAGTGTTCCCGGTTGACTAGACAGTGCGTCGAACACTGCTTTCTAGATAGTGAGTTCAAAAAGGTGTTTTCAATAACAACCCGTTTTTTACTCAGAACTCTGTTGAACATTCTTTGCTGGGGTGTTAAATGCCCATTGTCTTTAAAACCAACCATTAAATTGGTTGATAATTTATATGCCAAATCACCAAGTAGGTAATTGTCTTCGTGAAAAATAATTTGTGCATTCTCAATTCCAGCATACAGTTCCGATCTTCTATATAATGTGTAATCATGTAGTGATCCTACCTCCCCCGTGTACTCATCAGTAAATAATTTTTTATGGTCGCAGACTCCCTGCAGTAGTAAAGAATGATATCCTTTTCTGTTGATGTATGAATTTCTATTGATTTTAGGGGCAGTAATTTTTATATGTGAACCATCTATGCATCCTATAATACCTGAAAATACCATTGGGATTACAATTAAATACGTGTATGTATTTTAAGTACCTACCAGTAAAATTATGGCTATTGAAATGGTTAGAAATTACCATCTGCCTTTCTTGATTAGGCCACTGAATAATTTTATAGGCCTGCTGGACTTGAAGAAGTAGACGAGCTGTTCTATATAAAACGTCCCAACACGTTGATTTAGTTATGCCAAATCTATCAGACACTGATCTAAAAAATTCATTATTTGATGATTAATGATACCATTATTCAACTCATGTTAATACTTGCCTGAAAGATTCTAAATTTCCAAGACACCATATAGTGATCATCAACTCCTTATCAATACCCATTCTAGGGTAACCAATATTAGAAACATTACGATCATTATGTCTCAGCACTATAGAGCACTTTTCAATTAAAACTTCAAAGGTCTGTGGATCCATTCGAAAATGTGTTTTAAATTGTCTAGTGTTCATGTGTGGCACTGTGGATTCTGCATATTGATCTATTTTTTCAACAACAGTTTCCTCATCTTCATCTGTAGAATCGTAAAATATTTCACGAGCAAAATGCACAATTGGTAAAAGAAAATTCATAATATGGCTGAACAACTACAATCTTCGAATCTAACCTTACATTTCACAATTTGACAGAAATACCCAGAGTGCAACGAAATCTGGGATACCCTTTTCGTTCGGTTATGAATGGTTCAATACACCCCATGAACTCTTGATCCACTCCTGCATCTACACCACTCCGTCCCGTGCACAAATTTCCGAACGCACCTTATATATGAAAAAACCTCTAGTGGTTTTTTCACTATAAAACTAATTTCATTGGTCCCAATTTGAAAAATTCTGTAATTTGATTGGTTAAAAATTTTCGAGTTGGATTGTCGTTGTAAAATCCATATGACACATTGGTTTTAATATTAAACAGAATGTGTATGGATGGCTTTACAGAGTCATGTGTGTATGTTCCACAAAAAAATATAAAAGCAGATTGAAAATCTGGTTACTGGCTTGTTGATTTTCATATAAAGAATGTCAAATCATGTCAAATCAAATATAATTTTGAGGTTATGTGTGACAGATTTTACGTAAATGAAATGTCAAAAAAGTGAGGTTATGACAATTGTCATCCAAATTTAATTTTTTTAAAAAGTATTTAATAATAATAACAATGAACAATTAAAGTGATTTAAATAAAAAGGAAAGTGGAAGCGTTAATTTGGCTTTTGGACTATTTATTTATAACTTTCTTTCTGGATGGAAGGAAATTAAAACTAGATGTAATGAGAATTTTTGGGAAATAGACAATTGATTTATGTACTCACGTATTGGAGGTAAACTGTTTAATATTTAATAGTTGTAATAAACTACAAAAGAAGACCCACAAGAACAATTATATGGAAATGCGTGTTCACCAACGCTATAAATAAGCAGGTAAATTTACTATTACAGAGAACTGCCAAATAATACAGTGTGTGCAAAAATCCAAGAGTGGCGCAAAATTTTTGAATTTGAAAATTTATTTTCAAATTTAACTTTATTTTTATTTCGTTTCTTTCTTTTAAATATAATTTAAGATTGTGGGATTGGTCTAATAAAAATTTAGCTGGACAAAGGGAATTACAGTATCTGGTCATATTATTAGGGACATCCAATAATTTTGATGTTAAAAGTTATGTATTGTTATTACCAGGAATAAAAGATTTTGGTATGTGTTTCACCTATGTTTATTAACGCTTGTTTTAAACAATTCAATAAAATAGTTCTACATAATAAACTGGTATAAATGTAGAATTTGCCAAGCATGCCAATAACTGAAGTCATAGAGGGTACTGAACAAAATAATGAAACAGATATTTTACTATTTTTGTAGAAAAGAGTTTTTGGAAACGTTTCTCCGATTATTTTCCACAGAAATAGTAAAATATCTATTCTTTATTTTGTTCAGTGCCCTCTACTAAGACATTACCTCCTTCAGTTATTGGCATGTTCAACAAATTCTCCATTTATACCAGTTTATTATTTAGAATTATTTTATTGAATTGTTTGTTAATACAACACACGTTAATAAATATACATGAAACATTTCCCAAAATCTTTTATTCCTGTTATTAACAATACGTAACTTTTAACACTTAAAATTATTGGGTGTCCCTAACAATATGGCCAGATACTGTAGACTGTCTCTTAATTATTATTTTGTTAAATCCAATTGGCACCAATAATTAATTGAATCCCATTTTAGATAGTAAGAATTTTTTTTGTTTTCGTTTCTCTTTTATAAACTTTCAGTTTTCATTTTTTTTGTTTATTAATAAAATAATATTTTTAAATGTTAAAAAGGAGATTTATTTGTGTATTTTTCTTGTTTTGTGTCCATTAACAGAATTTCACAGGTATAAGTTGAACAATATTTTATTCTTTGTCAAAGAGCGACCCGCCTGAAATCTTCTCATGTAATTTTCTTGAGCTTGTCTTTGGATTTTAAAATCATAGCCGAGTAGATAAAAATTGGGTGTTCTGGGACCACCCCCCCACTCCTGACCTTGAGCTTGAACCTATCTCTCTCTAACACATGGTGACCTTGAATCTATCTTTGTCACCTAAACGTGGCAACACCGCATTCTCAAGGTCAACAATATGGCAACAACGCATTCTCAAGGTCATCAATATGGCAACACGGCATTCTCAAGGTCAGCAATATGGCAACAATGTAACTTCAAGGTCACCCAATGTTGGTGACCTTGAACCTATCTCTCTCTAACACATGGTGACCTTGAATCTAGCTCTGTCACCTAAACGTATCAACAATGATCAACAATATGACAACACCGCATTCTCAAGGTCAACAATATGAAAACAATGTAACTTCAAGGTCACCCAATGTTGTGACCTTGAACCTATCTCTCTAACAGATGGTGACCTTGAACCTACCTGTGTCACCTAAACGTGGCAACAATGATCATTAATATGACAACAATATGACAACAATGTATAGTCATCAAATAATGTTTACTGTCTCCAGCCTTACTTTGTGGAACTCCATAATCATGAAATATAATATAAATACAAAGATTAGTTAAAGTTTCACAAGTTTTATTAATATCTTAACCTGACAATATTGTTTCGACACTTTGTGTCATTATCAAAGGTAGATAAGATTGATAAACAAACACGTTGCTAAGGATAAATACATACAGAAAATAGGTAACTAGATACAATACATAACAAAAACTAAATATCTAACACTTCTAATAAAGGAGAATTACTAAGCTCAGTTTGTTCATTCATTAAAGGTACTGTGCGTTTATGTCTGTATATTTCAAAAGCTTCTAAAATGTTTAATTTGTGTTTGTTGGTGCAAAAATGTAAGAATTTAATGTTGTTTTGAGGTGTCATTGGGTGGTTCTGTTCCAAAATGTGTTTGGCATAATTCGATTTTTCTGGTTGTTTAGGTCTATAAGAGCGTACGTGTTCTTTGTATCTTATGTCGAAATTTCTAAGTGTTTGCCCAATATAAACCGAGTTACAAAAAGAACAATTCAAACGGCAAATGCCGGATTTCATGATATCTTGTGTTTTGTCTTTAGCATTGAATAAAAATGAAAAGGTGTTGGTGTTAGTTTTATAGGTTATTTTGTAACTGGTGGTTTTCTTATTATAGTTGCAATTTGTTCTGATATCTTGCCAAAGTATGGTATTGATATGTAGTTTGTGTCTTGTATTTGAGTGTCAATTGGAAATATTCTTTTGATAGCTAACCTATAATCTTTCTGTTGAATTAAAGTGTCAATCATGTTATGGTTATAATGGTTTGCATTTGCTAATTGTTTGATGATTGAAATTTCTTTATCAAAATGTGATTGTTTCATTGGAGTAGTTAAAGCTCGGTGTACTAAAGATCTATAAGCCGCTAGTTTATGCATTTTATGATGACATGAATCGTTAGGAATAGTGACGTCTGTGCTTGTGGGTTTTCTGTATATGGAAAAATCAAATTCATTGTCTGTATTAATTATAATAGTTAAATCCAAAAAATTAATAGCTCTATTTTGTTCTGTTTTTAGTGTAAACGTGATGTTTTTGTGAAGACTGTTAATAAGAATTAAAAATTCATTGATAACCCCAAAAGAACTGTCAAAACAAGCTAAAATGTCATCAACGTAACGAAACCAAAAAATAATGTGTTTAGAAAGATCTAATTCAAATATTCGATCTTCCAAATTATCCATAAATATGTTAGCTAATAGAGGACTCAGAGAATTACCCATAGGTAAACCATCCTTCTGTAAATATATTATATTATTAAAAGTAAAATAATTTTGACTGATACAAAGATCAAATAATTGAATTAACTCTAATCTTTTTACTAATTCTACATTACTATTAACTAGGAAATTATCTAACAAAGGAATACAGTCTTGTGGTGGAATCTTTGAAAACATGTTACAAATGCCAAAGCTTACAAGTTTTGAATGTGCTGGAAGATGTATGTTCTGTAGTTTTTCTACTAATTCTAATGAATTTTTGACAGAATATTTCGATTTGTATCCTATGATGTTAATAATATGGTTGAGTTTCTTGGACAAGGTGTGATTAGGTGCGTTGATATATGATACTACTGGTCGTATAGGCATGTTGTGTTTATGTGTTTTAATCAGTCCATATAGCTTTGGTGGTTGTGGGTTTTTATGTATGATTTGTTGTTTTTCTAATTCGTTAAAGCAGATATTGCAGTTTGCTAAAGCTTGTTTTATTTCTTTTTGGAATTTTGTGATAGGATCTTTGTTTAAAACATCTAAATTTTCTTTATCAATAAAATCATTAACCTATTGTGTGTAAACATCTTTCGAAAGGATTACCAAAGTGTTACCCTTATCTGCTTTAGCAGAAATTAAATTGTTTTCTGTAATTTTATGTCTGATAGATTGAAGTAGTGACAGGTTAGATGTTTTATTCTGTGTTTTGTCCTTTTTCAAAGATATTTCTTTTATCAGATTCAAGATTTGGAATTTTGCATAATTGTTGTGATCTTTTTTGAGTATAGTTTCACATTCAACAGCCAAGATTTCTTTAATTTTGTTAGTGAATTTTAGAAAAGGACAAAGTTTGACACAATTCAATGACATAGAAACACAATTTCTTAACAAAGGCTTCAAATTTTGTCCTTTTCCAAAATTCACTAACAAAATTAAAGAAATCTTGGCTGTTGAATGTGAAACTATACTCAAAAAAGATCACAACAATTATGCAAAATTCGAAATCTTGAATCTGATAAAAGAAATATCTTTGAAAAAGGACAAAACACAGAATAAAACATCTAACCTGTCACTACTTCAATCTATCAGACATAAAATTACAGAAAACAATTTAATTTCTGCTAAAGCAGATAAGGGTAACACTTTGGTAATCCTTTCGAAAGATGTTTACACACAAAAGGTTAATGATTTTATTAATAAAAAAAATTTAGATGTTTTAAACAAAGATCCTACCACAAAATTCCAAAAAGAAATAAAACAAGCTTTAGCAAACTGCAATATCTGCTTTAACGAATTAGAAAAACAACAAATCATACATAAAAACCCACAACCACCAAAGCTATATGGACTGATTAAAACACATAAACACAACATGCCTATACGACCAGTAGTATCATATATCAACGCACCTAATCACACCTTGTCCAAGAAACTCAACCATATTATTAACATCATAGGATACAAATCGAAATATTCTGTCAAAAATTCATTAGAATTAGTAGAAAAACTACAGAACATACATCTTCCAGCACATTCAAAACTTGTAAGGTTTGACATTTGTAACATGTTTTCAAAGATTCCACCACAAGACTGTATTGCTTTGTTAGATAATTTCCTAGTTAATAGTAATAGTAGAATTAGTAAAAAGATTAGAGTTAATTCAATTATTTGATCTTTGTATCAGCCAAAATTATTTTACGTTTAATAATATAATATATTTACAGAAGGATGGTTTACCTATGGGTAATTCTCTGAGTCCTCTATTAGCTAACATATTTATGGATAATTTGGAAGATCGAATATTTGAATTAGATCTTTCTAAACACATTATTTTTTGGTTTCGTTACGTTGATGACATTTTAGCTTGTTTTGACAGTTCTTTTGAGGTTATCAATGAATTTTTAATTCTATTAATTTTTTGGATTTAACTATAACAATTAATACAGACAATGAATTTGATTTTTCCATATACAGAAAACCCACAAGCACAGACGTCACTATTCCTAACGATTCATGTCATCATAAAATGCATAAACTAGCGGCTTATAGATCTTTAGTACACCGAGCTTTAACTACTCCAATGAAACAATCACATTTTGATAAAGAAATTTCAATCATCAAACAATTAGCACATGCAAACCATTATAACCATAACATGATTGACACTTTAATTCAACAAAAAGATTATAGGTTAGCTATCAAAAGAATATTTCCAATTGACACTCAAATACAAGACATAAACTACATATCAATACCATACTTTGGCAAGATATCAGAACAAATTGCAACTATAATAAGAAAAACCACCAGTTACAAAATAACCTATAAAACTAACACCAACACCTTTTCATTTTTATTCAATGCTAAAGACAAAACACAAGATATCATGAAATCCGGCATTTACCGTTTGAATTGTTCTGTTTGTAACTCGGTTTATATTGGACAAACACTTAGAAATTTCGACATAAGATACAAAGAACACGTACGCTCTTATAGACTTAAACATTCAGAAAAATCGAATTATGTCAAACACATTTTGGAACAGAACCACCCAATGACACCTCAAAACAACAAAAAATTCTTAAATATTTGCAACAACAAACACAAATTACACATTTTAGAAGCTTTTGAAATATACAGACATAAACGCACAGTACCTTTAATGAATGAACAAACTGAGCTTAGTAATTCTCCTTTATTAGAAGTGTTAGATATTTAGTTGTTGTTATGTATTGTATCTAGTTACCTATTTTCTGTATGTATTTATCCTTAGCAACGTGTTTGTTTATCAATCTTATCTACCTTTGATAATGACACAAAGTGTCGAAACAATATTGTCAGGTTAAGATATTAATAAAACTTGTGAAACTTTAACTAATCTTTGTATTTATATTATATTTCATCAAGGCCATCAAACATTCAATTTATTGACCTTGTCAAAGTTAGAAATGATTACGACAGTCTAAAGGGGAAATTATATTAAACATTAAGGGTATATTAATCATATATGTTAACATCGAGTGTACACTGTAAGAAACAGAAGAGTAGTCACTAGATTGGAGAGAGATAAACATGTCTCGCTGAAGTGCCCCATAACCTACTGCCGGTTTTCGCATTCCGGACCGGATTCCCTTTCCCTCGTCGGACGCGATACGGCATAAGTAAGCGCGTCAAACTTAAAGTACCAATATTTAATGCAGTGCTTTTTATATGAATGTTAGGTTTTGTTTTAATTTAATATGCTGTTTTCTTTTTAAATGCAACATTCCTTTAAGTTAATGACGTTAAATGCAGAACGCGTGCTTTTAATTGTTAGAAAATGAAGTATTGTTATGTTCTGAAGTATGAAGGTCAACCTGTTTACATTCGATTTGTACAGATGTATCAAATAACACGGTTAATGACCGTTTAAGACCAAATCAGGATTGCAAGCAAATTTGATATTAGTGTGAAATTTGCATGTAAATAAAATGGATATAATTTAATAAATTGAGTTTAATTGTTAGAAAATGAAGTATTGCTATTTTTAGTTTTAATGTTTTGGTTTGAATTGTTTAATTGAATGGTTATTATTTTCTGGTTGCTGCAAACTTTTGAATTAAAACAACAGAAATAAAGTACGACACTGGACATTTGTTATAAAATTATGTGTAATTTAATGAATGCAATTATAGGTTATATTTTGGATTTGATAATTGCATAATGATAATTACATTGTTTCAATCGCATAATAAATACGAAAAAACCCAGTGTGCCCAACTGTTACATCTGCTAGGTGAGGAAGCAATATCAATTTATAATACGTTTGTTATACCCGAAGATAAAATTAAAGCAATCAATTGCTGTGTATTAACGGAAAATTCTAAGAAAAATTTAAAGTTCATACAAGACAAAGAAACAACTTCAACTATAAATGAGATCAACTCTGTTGGCGGGAATCGAATATTGAGATTTCGATAAGGTGAAGGACAACCAGAGAAGCAGTTGGAAACCAAGGTTCAATCATGTGGAAGGTAAAATCATTCATAACTGCACCAGATGTGGACGAGACCACCCAATCAACAAATGCCTTGCTTATGGGAAAATTTGCAGTAAATGTAATTTTAAAAATCACTTCGCACAGGTTTGTAAAATAAGAAGGTTAATGAAATCAATGTAAATAATTTAATAATAGATGGTATCACTTCTAGTAATTCCCGCAATTTAATTCAAACAAAATTACGATTAAGTTAAGAACTTAAAGAAGCAAAAATTTAATAAAAAGTAAGCCCTTTTTAAATTAACACTATCTTTCTTATTAGAAGTACGTGTTTGTTGTTTAAAAATATCTGGCGTTTTAAATACCATTAATATTCATTGAGTGAAAGTATTTATTCTTGTTTGTTCATAATTGAGGTTAGCTTCGTGTATTTACGTTTTGTTCTTAATTTTTATGTTGTAACTCATTTAATCAAACACAAAATGCTTGTTACCTATTAATTAACACACGGGTTTGCTTTTGGAACAGCAGTCATTCTATATATTTTTATATTACAAATTTCAATTTGGAATGGAACATATATTACTTGGTACCGTAAAATGGGGTGAATAACAACACTTTCTAACCGTTCCGCCTTTTTAATTCGAAAATCGAATTTTTGTTGTATTAACTAAAAATAGCCAAAAGTCTGATCTAATCTTGTAGATTAATACTGCAGATTACAAAATCTTTTTGTATTAGTCAAATATAGAAAAAAATTATTTAATGCTCTGTGGCGAATCCCCCCGCAAAGTGGTGTCAATCACAACAGCAACGTTTTTAGATGTTTCTTTGCATTAGGTGTCCTTATGAAGTAAAAGCCAACATCACTCATTTTCCATACCTGTTTCAGATTTGCTGGATGAAATCAATTAATTCTTTTCACTGTTTAAGATTGTCTGGCGTTTTTCGTCATTGCTGTCATATGATTTGCCCGAGGCTGAAAGTATCTGAAGACAAGTCTGAGACAGATATTTTCTTTTTCTTGGTGTTTGAAATTTTTCTTCTGTAAAACTTTCTGCCTTTTAATAGCTTATTAAGTTTCTTGGTTTAACACTATATTATATAAATAATAATAAATAAAATTATGTAATAATATATCTACGAAAATATAATAAATACATTAATCAATATGCAGTCATTTACTAGATTTAGTGATAAATCCAGTAAATGACCGCTTTTATTTAAATTGTGACACAGACATTAAAACCCGGTCAAACATTGGTTCATAAAATCATAACTATTCGTACATTTGAAATATTACTAACAAACCCACCTCGTGTTGTTACATAAATATTATCTAAGACTTTTCAAATTTTGGCGCTAAATCGGTGAATGACCACTTCGGTCAATTACTGGGTTTAATGTAATTTATTGAACCAATATATGACCATACATTATTAAAAAGTTAAACTTATTAATTATTCCTCTTTTTGCGTAGAAATGATAATTGTAGACTCCTTATAAGCCATTAAAACTATAATTCACTATACTTCAAACAAAGTGTTACCATTCTATGACACTACATCACAGAACACAATGTACTTACCTTATTAGTTTGTTAGATATACAGAACAACACGCTGTACTTGCAACTTCATTCATCATTTGTAAAAACTGAAACAAAATTGTGCTGTTATCGCTTTTAGCACAAAGTTACTAAATGTTAGAAAAACCGCTAATATAATTATGGTTAGCTTTATTAAAAATTTGACGACTTCTGTAGTGTAGACGTGAAATAAAAAATATACGTTTTTCTCAATATGTTATTGTATTTATAGTATAAAAGATACAAAAGCCAGCTTATAATATGCATTACAATCAAACCTTACTAAAGCGATCAATATAAATTTTATGTCTATGTTCTATATCTAAAATTCTATTTAACACTACACCACATTAACACAAACCGACACCGATCTACAACACTTTCCATCCACAATGATATTCGTGCTTGTCGGTAGGCGTAATTCCACGTAAATAAATAATGTATTTTATTATTCTCCTCCTTGATCGTAACACGTTTCTTTCGGTTGCTCATTTTTTGTTGTCTACAAACTCTTCTATTGTAGACGTAAATGATTCCAAACCTTCCTTATTTAATTTATCCAACAAGCAATCTATACAGATATTTCCTTTTAAATACGATTCACACAAGTCTACTCCTTTCTGAAACTTTAGAACTATTTCTTTACACTCGTCATCGGTATAATATTTCCCTAAGCCATAGATTGCTTCGTGATAGGCATCAAAGCGTAGATCGCGTAACTCTTCCTGCACTCTCTGTACTGCACTTTTAATATCAATAACCTTAGGCCACGATTGTGAACTATAACACATCCACATTTTTATACAAGAAGGTCTTGCAAGTCGATGTCACACTGAATTCTTTCCGGATACAATACCACCAGTTCCAAAGCACACACAACGTTCTCGGAGGGTGGTAAAGCAGATAACACTTATTTAACGTTTTCGGTGGACTCCCTGCTTAATACACTCGATCCTTTTAATAAAATTGAACAAAATTTTACAAAAATTTTTAAACGAATTTCTAGCAGAGGACGTAGTTCTAGAAGCTGAATGACGCTTTCAAATGTTTGGATCTAGCTGAGTGGTGCGGCTTGAAGTTATAGATATATCTATGCCCCCACTTCTTTCGGTGTAAATACAATCTCGTTGACCTTGCCTTGTTTCGTCTGTTCTCAACAACGTCTGCTTTCTTTCTTCTGTTCTCAACTACATGTAACATTTGTACTTGTATTTGCACTTATTGCCCTTGCGGTCTTGTTGACCTTTCGTCCGCATTCTTTTATAAACATAGTTAGGTAAGAGTCTCATTGAAATTAAAATAGCATTAAAATTTTTTATTTTAAATCTTAGGTTCGCTTTTTGATTTTTCTATGTATGTGTAGGAGTTCATTCTTAAATGAAACAATATAATGTGACATATTTGCATGGTTTATTTAACTCACTACATTTCACAATACCTATAGAATTGTTTACACACTATGATTGACTTTGATGTATCAGAGGATTACATATTTCAAATTTTACAACCTTGTATTTACAGAGCACATTTATCTTTTATTTAAGGAATATATCGTTAAGTCCCGGCGTAATTTTTCACGTTTCTAGTCAATGTATTGATGCGCTGGATGTTTCAGCACCTTGATTCATTGTTCTTTACGCGGATAAACATCACAACACTTTAACTCTCCATTGTTAAGATGGTGATACGACACAAATGTTCCGTTCGAAACTTGCCCGCATTATACTTGTCTATACATGTCATGATGGGACTTTTTATATTTGTATAGTACCATTCGTTTAACGGCTCTTCCAACTGTTTCGGCGATGTCGCACCTTTTCCATCCAACCATATGCTTTCTCCATTTAAGTCCATTGAATATGCAAACGTCACTAGCGCAATCACCAGATAACCAGCTTCAAGAACACGCTTCTCTTTGACGCGTTTAATGAATGCCTCTTTGTGGTGGTCTAAAGTTTTCTCGACGTTTCTACCGTATAGTTCTTCGTCTCTCATTTCATCGTCGTCGTCCTCAAAATCGAATGTTACTAAAACGGTTGCCTCTACCACGTCCATGGTGCTGTACTACTGAAGTATTCTTGCATGTGCGTTTATATATACTGAGTTGACGGGTGGGGTACAAGGTCATGGTCTTTAATGGTAACGATAACGAGCGATACAATATATTCCCATGCTTACACCCACTACTGCAACTAATAGGGTGCCCAAGGTCACCACGGAAGCATAACACGTTTCGCTGCTGACTTTACATTGTTCCACCGGACTATTCCCGATGGTTTGCCACTCACTGTCCTTAGTATGTGTTGGGTACACGAATTTGACCCTGAATCGTACTTCTTGCGTTCTATTGCCGACCTCGTGTTTAAACATTCCCATTTGTTGCAACGTCACTGGTTGCATTCCATACCAAACACTCGTATTGAAGTCATAGAAAATAAAAGCTGCTGTTGTATCTGGGAGTTTTGCAACGTACACTACACCCTCGTACAAGGTTGCTAATAATATTACCGCCTTGATTGGTAACATCTTCCCTGTTCCCACGCGTTATATTCTATGTTGTATTTGGTTCTTGCATCTTCTTTTAACCACAAACATCTCTACCACTTTCATCGCTAATGGGTGCTAACACGTTTGCAAACACGCAATGTGGTGACCATTTCAGGTGCTCTACGATTGGGCTATCCAATGGTTCCCATTTGAAAATGTTCACTCGGCAATAAAAACATTCTACTCTATCTTCACGTCCCGTGTAGACAAATCCGGCCTCAGCTAAAGATTTTGGGGTTTGTATACCCTTCCAATTACGAAATGATAACACTCGTTCTATCAAGCACGTATTCTGCAAGCTAGCTTCTACACACATTTTCAACTTTCAATACTTGCAACCTGCTATATATACCTAGTGAAATTTCAAAAAGAAGTTAATTTAAATTTTAATTTTAATGGAAGGAAATTTGTTGTTCGAAATTAGTATTTCCACACCATTTCTTAAATTTAATTGCTCGGATCAAACTGTTTTAAACTATGTAGTAACTGTGAATTATAGATTTTCAATGCTTATATTAAATAGCTGTTTAACCATATTATTGTTTATTTTTATCTAAATTTCAAAAAATTGTAAACAAAATTATGCGTTTTCTAAAATTTCTAAAGGTTTTTTATAAATTTTAAAAATCATACTGTTGCAAATTTTAGTTTTAAAGATTCGTGTTTGAAGTTTTTAAATTCTAAAATATTTTAGTTTTAAAATAGATAAAAGATTACATCTTCAGATTTTAAACGGCGAATTTCAGAGATTGTTAATTAGCTTAATAAACCGCTGTTTTAATAATATATCAAAATTAGTTTGTTTTTGGTTTACTAAAACTAATAATAATGATATTTTATTTTATTCTTGCATTTTTATTTCACAATGTATAACTACATACAATTTATTTTAAGACCGTTTTTCTGGAATTTCTAGCTTTTAATATAAACAAAATTGAATTACGCGTAAGGAAATTTTTAACCAGTTGAAATGTAGTTTTGAAAATATCCAAGTACATTTATTCGGAATTTACGGTTGTTATTAAATAATAATTAGCCATCGACAACTTTTAAAATATTTCGATCAAAGCAATAGTCTTTTATTGTTTAAAAGTGCTTAAAATGTATATAATTTAGATAATTATTCTCATATTTATCCTGTGTTAATAAAACCCAACAAATGTTTTATTGTCTTTTATTTTTATGTTTTATTTTGTAAGTTACTACAAGTCTACGGTTAATCAACTTATGCGTTGCATTCGATGACCTAGTACTACAAATTAATCTGATGAAATTCCATCCGGAATATAAAAACAATAGGGCTCGTCCAGGATTCGAACCCGGGACCTCTCGCACCCTAAGCGATAATCATACCTTTAGACCAACGAGCCAGTTATATATGGAAAAAATTTTGCTTCGAAAAGATTAGTATGTTTCTCATTACATCTGAATAATATAAAATATAGAACCGATTTTGATACAAGCATTTTCAAAATTTGACATAATGCTTTAGCTAAAATTATAGGTCGCTTTGCCCTTATACAGAACATTATTGTGAGATTTATTTATTATACGATTTACTTCGAGTAATGCAATTACATGAGTATCCAGTGTGAAAGTAAATATTGCGATTATGTATTATACAATTTTACAGTGTTGAATAGAATATTTGGCAAAACAAGCCTTACAAGGCATTCAATCGGCTGACCGAAGAACAATTTGACAATTACTAATACATTCTTGCTGACAATGCAACGTATTTCGCAAGCTAACCCTCAAGTGGAAGATTTATACCAGAGGTATTAAGATTTCTTCGAATAATATTAAGGGGTAAAAGACATACGATGAACAGATATCGAACATACATCAGTTAACATTCTGAATATACTAAGATTATATGGGGTATATAATAAATTAAAACTTATTATTATAAATTTAAAGAGCTCGACATATTTTCAAATTCTATTCTGTCTATAAAACAACCCGGCTATTGGAGACATAAATCACTCTAAAATATTATTATTAAAAATTAAGAAATGTATTGCTTGTTATAATTCGCGCGCGGAAGGGTATTCTACCCAAAACTCTGCAGGTTCACCTGTTCTAAAATATTTAAATTATTCAATCGCTTTATGAAATCCATAGAGAATTATACAATCTTATTAAATAAGTCTAGAAACAGATTTATACCAGAACGTTTACTGAGACAGAGAGAGGTTGAGAAATAAGAAGCTTTTATAGAATGTATTTCGTTTATTTTGTCATCATATCAAAAATATCATATTACATATAAATACTATTACAATACGACTATATTCCCGCTACTTTATTTTTAATTCTGTATAAAGTTGGTGGTTGTATGATCGGAAAGATTGAACATGTTTATAAATATTTACATTGTATAATACAACATTCAGCCTTGGTAGTGTAATGTCTGGCGTGCCGGACTTTCACCCAAGCGGCCCGGGTTCGACTCCCGGCGCTGGCAGATCTGGTTAAGGTTTTCTGCAGTTTCCCTTAGCTGTAACACAAATGTGGGATTTGCGCTGTTCCATCTATAAGTCGGCTGCAGCCGCACATTGGGCCTACATAATAATAATAATCGCCCCCTCCCTCCCGCACAAGCTTATAGCTTCTGGGGCCTTGGTTAAGGTTATGGGTTGTAGTAATTATTATTATTATTATTATTATTATTCCTATAGTCTTCCAAAGTCAGTTCTTTTTTGATAACATCCTTCTAGATACCTTTAGCTGTTTTGGTAAGCTTGCCCTCTACATCTGCAGCATATGCTTTTGCCCCTGTCCCCAGAAATTCCCGGAGAATTCTACCCTAGTAAACGTAGTAAACGCAGTAAACGTAGTAAACACTGTAAACGTAGTAAACGCAGTAAACGTAGTAAACGTTGTAAATGTACTAAACGTTGTAAATGTAGTAAACGTTGTAAACGTAGTAGACGTAGTAAAAGTAGTAAACGTACTAACCGTAGTAAACGTAGTAAGCGTAGTAAACGTAGTAACCGTAGTAAACGTAGTAAACGTGGTAAACGTAGTAAACGCAGTAAGCGTAGTAAACGTAGTAAATGTAGTAAAATTAATAAACGTAGTAAACGCAGTAAACGTAGCAAACGCAGTAAACGTAGCAAACGTAGTAAACGTAGTAAACGCAGTAAACGCAGTAAGCGTAGCAAACGTAGTAACTTTAGTAAACTTAATAAACACAGTAAACGCAGTAAACGTGGTAAACGTAGTAAACGCAGTAAACGCAGTAAACGCAGTAAGCGGAAAATATTTTTTAAAAAGTAATATATAATAATAATAGGCAAGCACGAATATCATTGTGGATGGAAAGTGTTGTAGATCGGTGTCGGTTTGTGTTAATGTGGTGTAGTGTTAAATAGAATTTTAGATATAGAACATAGACATAAAATTTATATTGATCGCTTTAGTAAAGTTTGATTGTAATGCATATTATAAGCTGGCTTTTGTATCTTTTATACTATAAATACAATAACATATTGAGAAAAACGTATATTTTTTATTTCACGTCTACACTACAGAAGTCGTCAAATTTTTAATAAAGCTAACCATAATTATATTAGCGGTTTTTCTAACATTTAGTAACTTTGTGCTAAAAGCAATAACAGCACAATTTCGTTTCAGTTTTTACAAATGACGAATGAAGTTGCAAGTACAGCGTGTTGTTCTGTATATCTAACAAACTAATAAGGTAAATACATTGTGTTCTATGATGTATTGTCATAGAATGGTAACACTTTGTTTGAAGTATAGTGAATTATAGTTTTAATGGCTTATAGGGAGTCTACAATTATCATTTCTACGCAAAAAGAAGAATAATTAATAAGTTTAACTTTTTAATAATGCATGGTCATATATTGGTTCAATAAATTACATTAAACCCAGTAATTGACCAAAGTGGTCATTCACTGGTTTAGCGCCAAAAGGACCCCGCACAAATCTTATGGAAATTGAATTACGGTCAAATTATCTGAAATTTTCAGAATAGTTTCTTGAAGTTATGATGAGAAAAAGTCTCCATGGGCACTTAGTGCCAAGATGCTTCGGAGCCGAGATATGAGCGATGCGAAGTTGAAAAATGCGTTTTTCATGTCTCAGGCTCCCATAATCGGTTTCACGGCATCTGAACATTTTCACTGGAAAAAAAAACGTATAACTATAATCACACTAACGCATTTTATACAAAAGAAAACTATTTTTTAAGTCATTTCATACCGAAAAACGTTGAAATCTGATCAAAAATAAGCTTTTGACAAGGTTTCGTTATTGTTTTCTCTAATTGATATTCAGTATTGTAGTTATAAGAGTTGAAATACTTAATATTTAGTCTAATAGAATATTATTCTATTGTAAAAGACCAAATCCCATTCTTTCTTCAAAATATCATTTGTTATATATTCATCATTTCTTTTTATTATTCAATCTGAATAATTCAATGCTTCGTCTCATAACAATGATGTAAAAACCCTCCGTTCTTTTCGAAAGTTGATCTAAACTATAAGTTTCCTAGCATTTTTTCTATTCACTATACAGCGAGTTTCGGTGTCTCTGAAATACTAGCAGATTGATATGTTTTTTAGACATGGCTGGAAGAATCCCATGTTTTGTGTGTGATACTGCTCTCATACCACGAGCTATGTCAAGATTAATAGGAGATCACAATGTTCAAAAAAGGGAAATTGCAATAAATAGGCGAGACGCAGCGGGTAGGCCTGCTTTGGAGATATTAGGTGATACTCGGATATGTAATAATTGCAATATCTCGATAACAAATGAAATCCGTATGATCGAAAATGACACGGCGTGCATGAGACTCAATGTTTTGGCTCAAACATCTACCAATACTTGTTTAATATGCAACTCCCCTCAAGACATTCACCGGCTGTCATTAAAATGTAGAATTGATATTTTTGTTAAGCTGAATATTTACGTTCCAAGTAATTGCTTATCCTGCCACCATCATCTGGATGCTAATGGGTTGTTATTGAATTATTTATTACGTGGACTAAGATTCGTCAACAGACCTTATATTTTAAAAGGAGCAGATTTGTATGCATTCTTACAGGGTTTTCGTGAACAGGTCAATTATGTAGCCAATCACAAGTAGTAGGTATTGCGACACCTGAGGCAGACATTTTTGTGGGGATGCAGTCGTCGTTAAGTACGGAATCTGCATTACCGACATTCTGTATTACCGGCATTTGGTTCGTCACTCGGCTAAATGGCAACGCTGTTGCTAGGGGGAAACAGATGGCGCCAGTATCGTTTTTGTACCGACATTCTGTATTATCGGCATTTGGTTCGTCACATGGCTAAATGGTAGCGTCGTTGCTAGGGGAAAACAGGTGGCGCCAGTGTCGTTTTACGTGATTTTTGTACCGACATTCTGTATTATCGGCATTTGGTTCGTCACATGGCTAAATGGAGTTAGTGTTGCTAGGGGAAAACAGGTGGCGCCAGTGTCGTTTGACGTGATTTTTGTACCGACATTCTGTATTATCGGCATTTGGTTCGTCATCATGAAGAAAGCTGTATTACCGATTACGGGCGTTCTGCTGATTGTTAATAGGGGGAGCCAAGGTTTATCATTTTATATTAATAAATTTTACCGATTTCTTAAAATAATTATCGTCGTCATTAATACTTTAATTACATATAATAATTTAAGATAATTAATTCAGCATTAAAATTTTAAAGTCCGCTTTAAACGCAAATCACGGAACAATTTACGGATATTTGCTAATACATGTCGCGTTAGTATGAATAATAATAATAACAATAATTATAATAATGTCTTTATTTCCTTACAGGTTTACACCCAAATAGGGAAAAATATGAATTTACAAAAAAAAACCTAATTACAATGTACTTAACCTATTGTGTTGTATGTATTAATCAGGTATATTCTCATGTTTATTTACAAGAACTTGACAAATAAACGATAATCCCTTAAACATAATATCGCATTCTGCGCAAATTAAATTAAGATTACTACACATTACAGTAAGTGAACTACTCATTAACATATTGGCCCTCGCAAAATTATTGTAAAAGAATAAAGAACTTCTGCTTTTATGTCTAGGTATCTTTAACAAAATATAATATGTAAGAAAATTTAACATAGATCCGAAATATCAAATTAGAGAATTATATTAGTTGAAGCCTCTGTAATATTACGTTTTCAATAAATACTAGATATAATTAATCAGCTTCATTATAAATTAAGTAGAAAGCAATACAAATAACACTAAGTTCTTTTCTGTTCAAGATAGCTATAAGCTTTATTTATTTTTTTCTGCTTTATTTAGGCAAAAATGTTTTCATCGTTTATGCTATTCTCGTGTAATATCTCATGGGTAATGTGTATTGTGGTGACAAGATTCATTTGGTATTGTTATGTCTGTTTGTGTTGGTTAATATTTCACCATTTACAACATAATCATGAATAAAGTGGTTGGTGTATTTTTGGATACGAAACAATGGAACATTTATTTACGTTTAAATTTAGGCGATTAGCTTTACACCAATCACATAGAAAGTTAATGTTAGACTGCAAATATAAGCAATCATTGATATCTCGTACTTGATGATATATTTTTAAATCGTCACCAAATAATAGTTTCTCGCCATGTATAGATTGATGATGAATACCACGTAGACACGTCCATTCGTGACGGGCATCTTGGAATACGTTCTGCTTGGTTCGGACATCTTGTATCCCTACCCCTGGTGTTTAATGTCATGCGTACCTTGCTATCTCTCTCTCTCTCTGCTCTCTCTCTCTCTGCTCTCTCTCTCTCTCTCTCTCTCTCTCTCTCTCTCTCTCTCTCTCTCTCTCTCTCTCTCTCTCTCTCTCTCTCTCTCTCGCTCTCTCCTTCTCACTCTCTCCTTATCATCTATTAGAGGACGCATTAAAGAGCCTTCTCTCTCAATGGCTCCTCTCTCACTCTCTTGCTCTTTCGTTCTCTCCTTATCACCTATTAGAGGACGCATTAAAGAATCTTATCTCTCTCTCACTCTCTCGCTCTCACGCTCTCTCACTCTCTCTCCCTTCATCCTAATGCTAGTAAATGAAACAGCATTGGATAGAGGTAACCGTTAGGTCTACTGTTCTGGGATTGCTTCGGACGGCTTTGTTATTTTATACGTGAAAATAAAAAAAAAATCGATAAATGTTTTACTGTTTTTATTATTTTTCGTATAGTTACACAATATTACTAATATTCTATTGTAAATCAGCTTAAACTAGGTGATTATAGTTTTATATAGTATATTACTTTATTACTCAATATAAACTAGATATGTTATATCAGAATGTTACAAATTAATTTTCTAACAAAATAACTTAGATCAGCTTATAAATATATATATTCTAACACTTAACATTTACTTAATAGAATATTAACTATATATTAAACTTAAACCTCAACATACTTTATTTAATCTAGTAATATAAACTTCATATAGGTAAGAACTGTCATTTAACAGCATCTTCCGCAATTATCCAGGACTTTTCATTCAAACCGAGCCATTTGACGTACATGGCACCATTGCTGCGGCGTTTAAGTACTTTTTCAACTAAGTAAACGTCTGGCTGATTGGTTTTCTGCAACTCGAACTCGTAGAAAGCTCCTCGAACAGCAACCCCATGAAGATCTTCCAGTAGATATGTGACAGGTTTTGTAAATTGAACTTTAACTATTATGAATAATTCAGTTGACCAGCTGGGCGTGTATCCCTTAGAAAAGACCCCCTTGAACTTACTAATACGTACGAGGTCATTCAAGTCTAGTTTACGTTTACTTCCTGCAGCGACATCTGCTTTTACATTAGTGTCATAAACGGTTAGCTGGGTGGTAGGTGTAACAGTAGCAGGAGCTCGACCTATCGTTCTATGTTTGGTGTTGTTATAGCTGTCAACTAACCTCTGTAATATATCTATCCATTTAAATGATCCTCGGTAGCTAAACTCTTTATACAGCTTTTGCTTAATTGTACGGATAACACGTTCAACTATCGAAGCCTTAATTACGGAATATGTAGAGTAATGATTTATAGTGTGCTCTTTCATTAATCGTTTAAAATGTTTATTGTAAAACTCTTTCCCGAGATCCGTCTGAAGATTCTTGGGTAACAGTTTATCATCAACAGTATGTAACGATACCCCTTATTTACTTTAGCATAGGGCATAAACTCGGCTAAATCAGCCTGGAACAAGTCCTGGAAATTTTTTATTATAGTGCGGCGTCTTTGAAAGTTTTTTCTAGCAGCCCTGTGGATTTCATCAACAACGGTTTGTTTAGCACTCATCATAGAGTAATACAATTAATATCAACGACGACACCGAGAGAGAGCAACTTCGCAAATAATTATACAGGCAGCAGCAGCCGTGTTTGATGAATACTGAATAATGTTAAAAGCTGTATATCATTATATACCCCCGAAATATTTTATTCTATGATGCCTTCCTCCTTAAGTTCGCTTATAATTGATATTATTTCGTTTTCATTCTGTGGACTACTGTTGCCGGCACTCTTTACAGCATATAACAAACGAAGCCGGTCGACTAGCTCGTTAGCCTTATTCCAGTAGACGTATTCGACTTTGCAATAACTTAATTTTTTAAAATTTGAGGATGATGATAGTCTAATGCCTAAACCTTTGATTTTGGGTAAGTTCGGTTTAATTATATAATTATACTTCCAATGTTTAACAGCTGTTAGTTTACCCTGTGGTCTATATGATTTCTTATGCGCATTAGTAAGGGCTATTATCTGCATATAATTATTGATATCAGCTTGCGATGGTATAGACTCTAATTCTCTAAACGTGAGTAGGTCAAACAGACCGGGTGTTGCTTCGAAAACGTTGTTTTTAATTATGATGTTTGTATCACGCATAGTCACAGGGGAAGATGCAAATGTCCATCCGTCTCGATCAATTTTATATCTAACACCGAATCTAGTTGTATCTATATTTTTGTTTCCGACAGCGTTAGCTATCAGCATACCGTAACGAGTAGGGAGATCAAGAGTTTTATTAGATTCTTCTTCTTCTTCTTCTTCGTATGCTTCCTATGATGATAATGATGATGATGATGATGCAGCAGGTTGTTTTTTAACTTTCAACTGGAGAATGTAACTAGCGGTAGTAGTAGTAGCACCAGATGGTTGTGTTTTAACTTTCAATAGGGGTACTTTAGAGGTGTTAACTGATTTAGCAATGGTTTCCAGCGGCGATATAACTGGATTGTGCGTGACGCGATACATAAGTTTTGCTTTTCCTCTATCACGACGAAAGTAGGCAAATTTCTTACGTACAGCATTACGAGCGTGTATTATTTTACGCTTTAAACTCAGATCATACGTATTGGACATGTGGGCTATGCAGAGACTACTAAACGAATCGACTCTAATTATAAACTTATATATGAATCAAAACCCTTCCGATATCAGCCACGATCTAGAGAGCTGTCTTTATTAATTACCTGGAAATCATGTGGCTCCTTCCAACACAGAGAGCAAATGTTTTTGAACTGATCATAGCTAATACCGTCTCCTACAACATGATCGCTAAACACGTGTTTTAAGTTTAACTCGTCTTGTCTAAAGAGAATAATTAGGTTTGCATTGTCCCTAATCAGATGTTTCGGAATCTTGGCGTACGTTTGACCTAGATAAAAATAGTCGACACCCTTATGCCTACCCATGCTAAAGTATTCTCTAATCTTTTCCTGTTTGCTGCAAATTATATCATCAAAAATGAACACAGAATTAGGTTTAACATCACCGGGGCTGATTACGTCATCGTTTTCGCTAAATTCATGATATCCCATACCCGTAAGTGGTTTCATAACACGTCTTAAGAATTCATATTTAGGCTGAAATAAAGACTTGGCGTATAGGTAGATATTTTCAAATTTTAATCCGTTTTCGCTAATAAGTGAACCTAACATAGCATTAGTTTTACCGCAGGAAGATGGACCGCTCAATATTGCTCTACATGATACAGGTAACAGGTCGCCATGTTTCCTAACATCCTCGCCTGATCGTCGTTGTAAAGATGTATCTTCGCAGTCGTCGTCTAGGTTACATATGTTTAGTGACTTATTTTGTTTAACAACCTTCATTACGGTATGCGTACGTGTCTAGTCACGGTCTCGTTAAACGGATTATACTCGATTAATGCGTCGTGAAAGATCAAACAATACGCCTTAGTTGTGTTCGTAAATGCGGCAGAAGACTCGAGCTCTAGTCTAATATCGACAGTGGAATCCTTAAAACTCTCTACCTGTCTTGAACAGTCGATAACAAAAACGGGATACGTTTCAAACGATTTGTAGCTGAGTAAACAGCTCTCAGCCGCACCTCTACCTATACCGTCATAGTAGTTCTCACGAAAACGAATATAATTCAGATACGCAGGAATGTAGTCCTTATTGTCGAAATCGAGATTTAAACGCTGATGTGGGAACACTTGCGAATTTAAATACAACTTAACGTCGACCAAGTTCGAATGAGTAAATGTAGTCGGGTTACCCGTTCTTATACCCAGCTGACGCTCGTCTTGTAAAACTACAAAGACCCAGCGCGGTTTCTCTAGATCATTGGAGTTCTTTACGCGCCAAATCTGATTTTTAGTAGTTCCCAACGTCTAAACGGAGCGATAATAGAAGAATTATCTCTTAAAGTCTCCACCAGGTTCACTTTGCTTTCATCTGATAACAGTATATGCGGAACTTCCCACGAGAGCTTATCAATCTTGATATCTATATCAGTACCTGCATCATCTGCGTCGCTTTTATAGCAATTAAAATCGTTCTTGGCGCGAATTAAAACTAGCTGACAACTCATATGAGGTATTACTTTTTTATAATCGTCTGCAAATCCAAAGATATCTTTTAATGGTATTCTACACGTGAAATGAAAGACGTTATTCCCCTGCTTATGTAACAAATCATTATCGCTAGTAATCCCTAAGTTCCATGCAGTGCTGGTTAAAGCTCTATCCTCGGCGCCGTGGGAAACGAGACCTTTTATAGTGCTTGTAATGCCAGGCTGTTTACAGACATCTATGAGCTGGTTTGTGCCTAATATTAGTTGAATTTCATCAAACAGAAAGTGGGCCAAATTGTTTACCAGAAGGAATTGCTTGTTTTCTGCACGCGTTATGCTACCTTTAACAAGTACATAGCTGTCATACAAAGCTAAAACGTTATCGGAATTTTGTATGCTGATTCTAATGGTGTCGGAATGATTGGCATTTAGCGTAAACGGCAGATAGGTATAAAAATCCTCTTTTATTATATCTGTATCGACGCGAGGCTTTCCAAATATGTTTAATTTATCAATGGTAAAGGTGTCGGTGTTAATATGCATTTTACTTCGTTTTGACATGATGCTGCTGCTGTTATCGTACTTTAAAACCTAAAGATTCAAGAAAAAGGCGACGAGCTTTAGTTAGTTTTAATCGAAGGTCTGCACGGGCCGACGTTCGACGGTGAATGACCTTTGATGGACATATGCTAATGTTTTTATAGCTAAAGTTTATTCCCATTTTTCACGTTTAAGTTCTAGTCTGATGCTCGTGAAAGTATCTTCAGACAAATTTATCAACTCTCCTCTCGCGTCTACCAGTCTAATGGTAATGTTGTCGATCTCGGTGACAGTGATGGGAAAGTAAATCACATGCAATGGCTCCTTTTCAATCAGATAACCGGGTGGTACGCAAACACCGAATTCGAAGATTGTATGACCTGCTTGATTGTTTCTATATGAGCCGCCTGTAATATTCGTGTCTACAAAGATGTTTGGAGTTGAAAGTATATCGACAACTCAACTCGATCTGATACGTGTCTACTACCTGGTTCTAGCACGCGCTTCTTAAATCCTAGTAGCGATCCTATGTTATCGGGTTTGGTAAAATCAATCAACTCGGTAGCTGATTCAATCTCACACTTTCCCGTATTAGTGTTAGCTTTGATTTGTAGTAGTAGATCTCCCTCTTCCGGATCGCCACTAATTTGATTCTTTATATAGTTAACGATTTCAGCCAACTCGTAGCTACCCGGTTCAATAGTTATCGCCTTTTATCCGTAATAAAATTTATTTTTGCCTGGGTATATATTCCGTATCGTGTGACTTGTATATAAGCCGACTAAACCTAGTGAGTAATCGTAACGCACGTGATCTAGTGTTATAGGTGGATAAATACGATCCGTAGAAAGCCTGTTTCCTGTACCGTACACCGTGATGGTCCTAGCCATACTTAACCGATTTACACTTTCACCTCTCTTTTATACAAAAATCGTAGACACAGATGTCCGCAGTTGTATGTATTGAACTTTTGTTCTTGGGCTACGTTGTATTATACGGCGCAGCGAGGCCCTAAATATTTCACAAGTTCAGCTGGTGGTCTCAGGTCTCCGAAGGGGTCATAGTACAAAACCACGTTTCGATCCTTTCTATAGGCAACCCAATGAGTACCCGGCCCTCCAGCGTCGTCAAGATTAACAATAGCTCTTTCGAATTGCAAAGGTTTCGTTGCAGGTAGACTTGTTCTCATATAGACACCTCTAAAATAGGGAATGTCTTTAGCATGTTTTATTATATCTAGGTCTGTAAGTGGTCTCCGAGGCAAGTTATTCAGTTTTTTGACCGCCTTACATATGGTTTGAGTACATGCAGCTACAACACATTTAACAATAAATCTAATGTATCGATTATCAAAATGTCGTAGTCTTCTAAATCTACCTTTAAGAGTAGCAAAGGCGTTTTCTACCACTACTCTTGTAGAAGAATGCTTGTAATTATATTGACGTTGTTCAGCAGTCAATCGTCCATTATCTTTATACGGAGTTTTCAACCAATCTAAAGTGGAAGGATAAGCCGAATCTCCTAGAAGGTGTTTGTTATAAAACTGGATGTCCCCATTTGATGCTTTAAAATATAAAGCCGACCGTTTAAGGACACGAGAATCATGGATGCTTCCTGGTTCTCCAACAAAAACATCTATAAATCGTTTTTTGTCATCTACAACCCCTTGCAAAATTATGCTGTGTGTTCCTTTACGATTACAATAAGCATGTTGCTTTTGTCCAGGTTTATAGATGAGAATATGTGAACCATCTATAGCTCCTAAAACTGCTTTCATGCCTTGTTTATTCTCAAAACTAGATTCAATTCTATTTGATTCGTCATTTGTCGGCCATCTGATAATATTTGGACTTTTCTTAACTAAATGATCCAGTACTTTTCTAACTATTTTCCAAGCAGCACTTTGAGTACAATTGAAACGATCACTTAGCTGTCTAAAAGTAACTTGATTGGCAAGGTACCAGAGTGTCATAAGGAATGCTTTTCTGGAAGAGACTTTCTTCCGACCAAAAAAATGTTGAGGCAAAACATTAGCGTTTTCCAGATTATCTAAAAGAAAACAATAATTAGGTACCAAGAAATCTCACATGAAATCTCGATTACCCACCTATACAAACTTCAGCGATTGTTTTATCTAATCGGAAGTGTTTTTTGAATTCTTCCTTGCTGTAGTTATCAACAACATCTAAAAAGCTTTCAATCCTCATGCACTTTTGCCTATGACAAATCAGGTCATCAATTTGTTGGACTTCCTGGCACAACGAGGACTCGCTAAACCACATATCTAGGTCAGATTCATCATCACAAGCATATTTCTGACAAAAAAATATATTACTTATTTATATAAGAATTTTATAAAGAATTAGAAATATGGAACAATACTTAATGCTTTTATAACCTATCTCTGTTATAAAATGTATTCAAGTAAAACGACTTACCAGAAAAACCCTTTTTGTTAATTAACTCATTTTATTTTTTTTTCAAAATGGGTGGATCATCTAAATTTTTGCTAATTGTAAATAAAGCTTTTGGGTTTTAGGTTATATTTTTGGTCAGCTGTCTCCTAATAAACCATGAGTAGGAAAGTCTTATGATCAAGGCCGTGCAAACCATTTGCGCGCGAATTACAAATTATGATTCATCACTAGACGCAAGAGATGGTGCTGTTGTTTCTATTGGCGATAAAAACAGGTAGTTGAGATCTACTATTCCTTAAAACAATTGCTGACCGCGAAAAAACTTTGTTTTTGGCAATGTCACTATTATTACATTTTTTTATTGTATGGACATTTTAGTAGTGTTAGCCGAAGGAATAAGATAAAAAAAAAGTAAAATAAAAAAACTAATATAGAAAAATTGTTAAAAATGGTGTTTTCCTGTTGTGTGCCTTCATGCAAAAATACAAATAAAGTACAAAAAATGCATATGTTTCCAAGAGATGAAAGGGTATGTATAAGATATGAATACCTATTATATTGCTTGTAATATTATCTATACTACATATTAATTTATCTGAAGCTGTTTGGAGATTTTATAATTTAAATCATAATTTATAATATGTGTACCTAATCCTAATAGCTACTACATATAAATTCTGAAGTGAAATATATACTTCTAGATATATAAATTATGGCTGAAGCAAGTGTGAAACTCTAAACTTTCCCTATTAGAAAATGTGACTGTACGAAACAATTATCGAGTATGTGATAAACATTTTTCTGAAAGCGATAGACTTGTTGGTCGAAGTGGAGCAAATTTTAGAATTGATAGTGTCCCATCATTGAACCTACCACCTCAAACAGAAGGTAGCAGTATTTTGTATTTTATTTGTTAATATGTTTTTGTTACTGTAATATTTATTTACATAAGTAGATATTACATATTATAGCTGTTAAAACCAATTTCAATTTTCTGTTTTTTATATTTTCCTCATCTTATAGATCAACAAGTGACTACACCTGAAGTTAAGGAATGAACCTACAGTTTATGATGAACCTGCAGAACCTCTGGCTAATTTTATAATGGAAACTGGCCAAGAACCTTCATCTAGAGGAAATTTTACGATGGAAGAAGAAGAAACACTAACAGAAATTAGTGAACCTTTTCCTAGTATTGTGGGATTGGATATTGATAGAGAGGTTCCTAAATTAATAGCCACCGCTACAGTGACATCAGTAGAAGATATTTTTTTCATAAATGTATTTATGCTAATACATCCTTATTTGAAATTATACTACAGGTTTATGTACAGCAAACAATTAATAAAAGAAAAAAATAAATAAATCAGTTTACTCTGTATTTACTCTAGCTAACAGGTACTCTTTTGCAGGTAGTTCCACAGTTCACACAAACATGAAATATGTCGATAAGTCACATCCTTTTAGTTTAAAAATCTCTCGGAGACGCGAAGGTAATTTTATTAAATTAATGTATATATAATTTTTTCTGCAACTCAATAAAATGATTCATGATTATTAGTAAATATCGGTTACTTATTTCAGATTTATCAAAACGAAGCAACATCCTTCATTCCTTAGGAGTGAGAACAAAGAACCAGTTAAGTCCAAAAGCAAGGAGACTTCACAAAGTAGTAGGGCAGTTGAGGAACACTGCAAAACGTTTATTTGTACAACGAGTAAACCTCAAAGAACGTTTAAGAACAGCAGAAGAATTTTTAACTTCACCACATTATCTAAGCTTGAGGCTTAATGCTGTAGCATACAATTTTGTGCGCATGCAATTACGTTTACAAACAGTACCTGCTAAAGGTAGAAGATTTTCTGTTGAAGATAAATTATTTGCATTGACCTTAATGAAAAACAGCCCGAAGGGATATCGATTATTATGCAATTATTTTGCTCTACCTTCCACAACAACTTTAAATAATTTGTTAAAAAATGTCCCTTTAGAGAGTGGTGTAAATAGAGCAATTATGAATAGTTTAAAAGTGCAAGTAGACAAAATGAAAATACAAGTTAGATACTGCACAATTGTATTTGACGAAATTGCTCTGGAACCTGCATTGATGTATAACAAAAGTAAAGATATCTTTATTGATTTTCAAGATAATGGTTCTAATGACAGATCACCAATATTTGCAGACAAAGCCATGGTATTCATGGCAAGAGGGATACATAAAAAATGGAAACAACCTTTATGTTATTTCTTTAATGGCAGAGGCATGAAGGCTGATAATATCTCAAAATATATCAGGATTGTTACTTACTATGTTAATAATTAGTTTATTGAAAGATTTATCTGTAAAAAATTATATTATTATAGATATGAATGACAATATTTTTTTATATCATTTTTATTACTATAACCACAAAATGTCAAATATTTTAATAAAACTACTAATGGTGTAAATCATAGTAATTTATTAATATATATATATTGACATTTTCCTTTTAATAAAATAATGGCTGGTATTATACAACTTTTTATTTCCTAAATAAAATTTACTTACTTTGAGAATAACTTAATTTATTCTATCAATTTAATACGCAAATTAATAGAATAAATTAATTTATTCAGAAATTAAATTTTATTTAGGAAATAAGTTTTATAATTCCAGCCATAAATTTATAGTTTACAAGAAATATAATAGGACAAGACAAAGAAAAATGCATTTAAAATTAAGATAGTTCGTTACTACAGACACGAGATGGCGCTGCTCTTTTGGAACTAACTATATACAGTGACTTTCTTATCTATAAGTATATTTATTATCTATGCCTAATAAACTGACTATCATTAAATTGATGTTCTTTTTGAGAATTTTAACTGCTTAGTTTAGACTCAGTCCTTAGTGTCTTACTTGGTCTCAGTAGTAAGACAAACAAGTGGTAAAAAGAATACAGCTTACTATTAAGCGTTTAAATTTATTAATTACTTCTTTAAACAGCTAGCATGGTGTAAGATCTTAAGCTCAAATTATTGTTTTACATTTATCTTTTAAAGGTAGGTTTTAGATGTACTTATTAATTTCATTAATTCTCCAAAATTTAAAATTGATTGTAAACAGGGACGAACTCATGGGGGGGGATGGGAGGGGAAGCTCCCCCCTCAAAGTTGATAATTTTGAGCGATAGTTGGCAATTTCACAATTTGAGAAAAATGAGAAGATAAGAAAATGTGTCCAAAACAATTTCTTTTTAAATTTAATCTAATTGCCATGCATACACGTTGGAGAGTTTTAAATAAAAATATTTGTGTACAATACTAATTTTGCTTCATACAATGTTAGGTACAAATAAAAATATTTTCTTACTAGTAGTTGGTATTTTCATCGTAATAAGTTGGCAATTTTAAGGTTACCCCCCTCCAAAAAAACTCGTTAGGTTCGTCCCTGATTGTAAATCTATTGTTATGATATGGTAGTGGTATAAAAGGTCGTAGATTACTTAAATAAATTGGAAAAAACCCCACTTTGCGGAGACGATTTGATATGGTATGCAATAAAAATTTAAACAACGCCACGTTTGACATAACCTCACATTTCTGACAGTTAAGTGATGTATGACACATAACCTTAGAATTTTCTAAATTTTGCTCTCCCAAGAAACGTGGATTCAGTACAAGTGAAAAATTACAAGAGAGAGAGTCACCAGAATTTCTGCTGGTTTTATACTAATTGTAAAATAATTGCAAGTTTTTAGTTATTTTTTTCTAGATAGAACCAGAAATGTTTAGTGTGAATCTGTTTCTCACCAGATTTTACACTAAAACAAAAGACTATTTTTAAAACTAAATGTTTATAAATAAATCGTTAATAATAAAGTTATTTGTTTAAAATAAAAATTATAAAAAGATTCCTGAGAGTTTCCCCTTTCTGTTGATGCCTCACATTAGTATCAAAATGCAAAATTAGATTGAGGATTCATTAACAACCATCTTGATTTTTCCTAATAACTTTACTTTATAAAAATTAAATAAAAACATTTTCACATATTTTTACATTCTTTTCCTTACATAAAATTGTTCCTGACATTCCATAAAATAAATATCATATAAGTTTTTTTACAAAAATCCTACATAAAAACTAATTTTCGCATTTTTTGCAACCTCACTTTTACTTTTAAACATTTTTTTTCGAAACTTCCAAACTTGCTTGGAGGAAAGGCAACCCATCGTGCATACATGTAATTCGTGTTGCTGATATCACAACACTATGTTAAAATGTAAAATTGCCATTATTCAAGTTTCTTTTTATCAAATCGGGAAATGCGTTAGCGCAAAGATTCTTTTGGCCGCCTTTCCTCAAGTTTTCAATTTGTTTACAGAAAAAGGTTTCTATAAAGAATTTTAATAGATATTTCCCTGTTTCCTTGTTTGTGTCCTTTGGTTTTTATGTTTGAATACCAAAGTCTATAGCCAAAACTAGTCTGGCCGTATAGCATAAGCGAATGCTAAAAACTTCAACCACATACACAAACACAAGTTGCTTTGTACTTTTGAATATAGAATAAGAAATATCAAAAACGTTAACATCAACACTTACTAGGGTGAATGCGCTGGTTAACCGGCCACCATCTTTTGTCGGCCACTTTTACATTAAAATTTAAAAAATAGTGTAATCTTCTATTTTTTTCACCAAATAAACCTCATACCCCTTTTTGGCCACCATTTGCCAAATCATACCTTAGAAATCATAATTTGAAAATGAAATTTAATAAGCAAACCAAAAACGAAACGAGTTTATTTTGAGTAAAGCAAAAATGCCAGCCTAATTAAAGCAGATTAACAACACTACACTTAACAGAAGTTTAAACTAAAATCTGCTCGCTTTGTCTTTGGGGAAAGCAAATGTGGAGTTCATGTTTATTGTAGCAAATACATATGAAATAAATGTCTTAAGAGGTAACAACATAAGAATACACAAGGCTCTTTGTGCTATTTAAATTATAAATTTCATAAAGACTTTTGCAGCTAGTGGTTAAATGCACATTCAGTTTTTGAACAACCACTTTGCTAGCTTGATTTAGCTGTGTCCATAAAATTAACAATTTATTATTTATTTATTAATATTAGCTATTGGAAACCTAAAGTTATCTAAAGTGGAATGGAATGACTTTAAAAAACAGGAAAGCTGATGCAAGATCTATAAATAAACCATGAGCACTTGCCTGAAGATTACTCTGGTATGTGATCTGTATATGTAAACTTCAACGAGATACAAGGATGGGCAAAATAACTGTTAAAAACTTTTTATGGACATTAGTAAATATAAAGCCAAGAGCAGCACAACGTCTAGAAATGTCAAAGCGACCACACCAAAGAAAATATTGTATCTGTTTCCCTACAAGATTTAATTCTTTCAGCTACTGCTAGAAATAGATATCAAGCATAGCTTGCAAAGGATGACTTATTCATGAGATTAGCGATAAAATGCTAACAACTACATCTTTACATCAATAAACAGCGTTGACATCACAGGATTACTAAAAATCCACATGCTCGTTTCAAACTGAGAAAAAACCACTAGGCGACGATGTTTCTTTCTATTATTATAGTCTAGTATATATCTTTCACTTGCGTCTGTATATAAATTAAGGTCCAGTTTTCGGCCGCTCATTTAAAATCCATGTACTTCCGATGATCGACAAAAGGCCTTTTTTCGCCCGCATTCTAAAACAGGCGGGTACCTACCTATCTTTCTTTTCCTTTATAGAGCTTAAGCTTAATGAGTGTCAGAGAAGCAAGTAATCAGTTCAGGGTTCCTGGAACAACGATATAAGACCGACTCAAAGGAAAAATAATTTGGTAGGTACTGCTATGATATATTATTGGGTAAATAAGCATCGCATTCGGGTGACAATAAAATTTTATCGTGATAAGCGCTGTACTAGTATACACTTTACAACACTTGATCATGAATTTATTTAAATTTAAAGACCACTATCACTTATGTTTAATAGTAGCAAGGCAAACTGAAAAGTTATACAAAAACAAACACCACTTACCTTTGTGATAAAAAGAAAATCTGCTCCGGCTAAGTAGTTAAAAATTTGTATCACCATTTGTAAATCACCAGATTTGTACAGATGAATCAAATAACACGATTAATGACCGTTTATGACCAAATCAGGATTGCAAACAAATTTGATATTAGTGAATGATACTAAACTGGTAGTGGTCTTTAAATTTAAATAAATTCATGATCAAGTGTTGTAAAGTGTATACTAGTACAGCGCTTATCACGATAAAATTTTATTGTCACCCGAATGCGATGCTTATTTACCCAATAATATATCATAGCAGTACCTACCAAATTACTTGCTTCTCTGACACTCATTAAGCTTAAGCTCTGTAAAGGAAAACAGAAAGATAGGTACCCGCCTGTTTTAGAATGCGGGCGAAAAAAGGCCTTTTGTCGATTATCGGAAGTACATGGATTTTAATTGAGCGGCCGAAAACTGGACCTTAATTTATATACAGACGCAACGTGAAAGATATATACTAGACTATAATAATAGAAAGAAGCATCGTCGCCTAGTGGTTTTTTTCCAGTTTGAAACGAGCATGTGGATTTTCAGTGATCCTGTGATGTCAACGCTGTTTATTGATGTAAACATGTAGTTGCTAGCATTTTATCGCTAATCTCATGAATAAGTCATCCTTTGCAAGCTATGCTTGATATCTATTTCTAGCAGTAGCTGAAAGAATTAAATCTTGTAGGGAAACAGATACAATATTTTCTTTGTTGTGATCGCTTTAATATTTCTAGACGTTGTGCTGCTCTAGGCTTTATATTTACTAATGTCCATAAAAATTTTAACAGTTATTTTGCCCAACGCTGTATCTCGTTGAAGTTTACATATACAGATCACATACCAGAGTAATCTTCAGGCAAGTGCTCATGGTTTATTTATAGATCTTGCATCAGCTTTCCTGTTTTTTAAAGTCATTCCATTCCACTTTAGATAACTTTAGGTTTCCAATAGCTAATGTTAATAAATAAATAATAAATTGTTAATTTTATGGACACAGCTAAATCAAGCTAGCAAAGTGGTTGTTCAAAAACTGAATGTGCATTTAACCACTAGCTGCAAAAGTCTTTATGAAATTTATAATTTAAATAGCACAAAGAGCCTTGTGTATTCATATGTTGTTACCTCTTAAGACATTTATTTCATATGTATTTGCTACAATAAACATGAACTCCACATTTGCTTTCCCCAAAGACAAAGCGAGCAGATTTTAGTTTAAACTTCTGTTAAGTGTAGTGTTGTTAATCTGCTTTAATTAGGCTGGCATTTTTGCTTTACTCAAAATAAACTCGTTTCGTTTTTGGTTTGCTTATTAAATTTCATTTTCAAATTATTATTTCTAAGGTATGATTTGGCAAATGGTGGCCAAAAAGGGGTATGAGGTTTATTTGGTGAAAAAAATAGAAGATTACACTATTTTTTAAATTTTAATGTAAAAGTGGCCGACAAAAGATGGTGGCCGGTTAACCAGCGCATTCACCCTAGTAAGTGTTGATGTTAACGTTTTTGATATTTCTTATTCTATATTCAAAAGTACAAAGCAACTTGTGTTTGTGTATGTGGTTGAAGTTTTTAGCATTCGCTTATGCTATACGGCCAGACTAGTTTTGGCTATAGACTTTGGTATTCAAACATAAAAACCAAAGGACACAAACAAGGAAACAGGGAAATATCTATTAAAATTCTTTATAGAAACCTTTTTCTGTAAACAAATTGAAAACTTGAGGAAAGGCGGCCAAAAGAATCTTTGCGCTAACGCATTTCCCGATTTGATAAAAAGAAACTTGAATAATGGCAATTTTACATTTTAACATAGTGTTGTGATATCAGCAACACGAATTACATGTATGCACGATGGGTTGCCTTTCCTCCAAGCAAGTTTGGAGGTTTCGAAAAAAAAAAATGTTTAAAAGTAAAAGTGAGGTTGCAAAAAATGCGAAAATTAGTTTTTATGTAGGATTTTTGTAGAAAAACTTATATGATATTTATTTTATGGAATGTCAGGAACAATTTTATGTAAGGAAAAGAATGTAAAAATATGTGAAAATGTTTTTATTTAAATTTTTATAAAGTAAAGTTATTAGGAAAAATCAAGATGGTTGTTAATGAATCCTCAATCGAATTTTGCATTTTGATACTAATGTGAGGCATCAACAGAAAGGGGGAACTCTCAGGAATCTTTTTATAATTTTTATTTTAAACAAATAACTTTATTATTAACGATTTATTTATAAACATTTAGTTTTAAAAATAGTCTTTTGTTTTAGTGTAAAATCTGGTGAGAAACAGATTTCACACTAAACATTTCTGGTTCTATCTAGAAAAAAATAACTAAAAACTTGCAATTGTTTTACAATTAGTATAAAACCAGCAGAAATTCTGGTGACTCTCTCTCTTGTAATTTTTCACTTGTACTGAATCCACGTTTCTTGGGAGAGCAAAATTTAGAAAATTCTAAGGTTATGTGTCATACATCACTTAACTGTCAGAAATGTGAGGTTATGTCAAACGTGGCGTTGTTTAAATTTTTATTGCATACCATATCAAATCGTCTCCGCAAAGTGGGGTTTTTTCCAATTTATTTAAGTAATCTACGACCTTTTATACCACTACCATATCATAACAATAGATTTACAAACAATTTTAAATTTTTGAGAATTAATGAAATTAATAAGTACATACACCTAAAACCTACCTTTAAAAGATAAATGTAAAACAATAATTTGAGCTTAAGATCTTACACCATGCTAGCTGTTTAAAGAAGTAATTAATAAAATTAAACGCTTATTCCTTTTTTTCTATAAACATATTAAACTAGTGAGAATCTGCAGAGCTAGCATTGCCTTGACGAACAAAAACAACTGTATACTTAATAAACTAATTTATTTTTGAAAACTAATGTTGACGTAACACATTAGTTGTCATAAAAACTAAAATTCTAAGTCCTAAAATTTCTCGATTTTTTTGTTGCTAAAAATGTTTATTTTTTCGTAAATTTTTAAAAATTACAAAATTTTTCATTTTTCAAAAATTTACCGAAACTTTCGGTGGTCATTTTGACCACTTTTCCGAAGAGATACAAAAAATGTTTCAACCAAAAGTTTCTTAGAATTTGATGTACTATAAGATCCCAAAAAGAAAAATTCAAAAAAGTCAACATGGAAAAAGGCAACAGACAGACAGACACACTTCACGAATTTAGAGACGAACTTTTTGTTCGTCGAAAATTACTATATTGTTATGAAAATATGCTGTTTTACATTGTTTTATAACGGTCGCAATCTAAAATTTGGCGAATCGTTAGGCTAGTACTCATGCGTACGAAATCCGATGATACGACAATCCGAAAGTCACCTGATTGGCCTAACAATCTAAAATTCGATTGGCACACAAAAATTTCTGCACACGAAAATTTAACTTTATCCGTCATCGTATAAAAGTTGAATTCAGTTCAACTTCTTCCGATATTTCGTGTGATCGTGTGGTTTTAACCTCGTTTTTATTATTTATGTATGTGCCAAACTCGTCAAAATGGATTGCATATAGTATCAAATATATCTTGTGTGCAAACAACAAACAAATTAAAAGAAAGAAAAATAAATTAACTTCAAATGTCATTATATTTTTTACCAACTGATATACAATCGGATACGAAAATCGTAAGTAATTGAATGCTGTGTTTTTTCGCTTACGAAATAAATAATACGATTACGATTCGGACGTCGGATTTCGTACGCATGAGAACTTAGCCTTATGCCTGAACTTGCGAGTGTTTGCGGTACTTTATAAATGTAGTAACTTTACGTTGACGCAAGGTCCGTTGATGCATGCATAGTTATATCCAAAGTAAAGGTTATCTCACCCATTTCGATTATTGGCTTTTGAAATGGGTACAAAAATGGCGCCTTTTTGGCGACAATTTTAATTTGTTATGAATTTATCAAATCAAATATTTACATAACATAGAGGTAAGGTTACGAATATTTTAATTAAAACAAATCAATAATACTATGTTTTAACTTATTAACAAATATAATTTTTAGGCATTCGAATGATCTTCTGTTATTGAGTAATATTAACTACTACTACTGAATAAAACCACTAAAACATTGTCACGTGTGGGTTTTCGTGACTGGAGAACGTAGTCAGAGGTAGAGGGAAAATAAACACAAGTCGTAGAAAACAACTATATACTAATAACAATAACAGATTACAAAGGTTCACATACATAAAGAGTATACATCGTGAGGACGTACATGTCCTCCTAAACTAATACAATCATGAGGGTGGTCGGAACCAACCCTGCTCTAGCACTAGGTCTATAAACTAAGCGTAGGAGTTGAACTCCTAGTGATCTACAGCTAAGCGTGGGAGCCTGGACACAACTCCCATAACCAAAGCAGAGAGTGGGCGTTTAGCGCAACCCACTCATACTATGCACTAAGCATTAGATAATTTAAAAAGTACTCACCAGCTTGCTTGTAGATGTAGTGTTCGAGCCATCTTCACTGACTGGATTTAATAGCTCAAGCAAGCTGGTTATATACTGGTGAACGCGGAAGAAATTAGCATCGTAGTGGGAATCAGTGAGGAAGTTCACGTTTCCTGGTTGCAGGCTTGTGGGTAGTTGGCTGCTGGTGCCTGGCACCAATCTGTATGTTGTGCGGAAGTGTGGTAAATTCTTCTTAAGGAATGTGCACCTGTTTGCAAATCGTGTAGCTTGCCCCGCATATACGGAGTAAGTAGGCCGATATGTTGCATGCCAACTAATGCAGTTGTGGGCGAAGCGAGAGCGCTTCTACGAAGAATGCACACTTGCTTCCAAGTCGTGGGTTGCGTGATCACAGCTGTCCGCGCAGATAGTCGAACAACGTGAGTCGTTGACAGACGGGAACGTAACCTTGGCGTAACATTTGCTCTAACGGAATAATATATATTATATCATGAATTATTTAATGCGAAGTAATTTCCGTTTGTGACAACAATAATACATTAAAAAATGATGGTTTAAAATGGCGAAGATTTATTAGTTATATGAACAAAACTACAATAACAACTAAAGCAAATATTTTAACTATGATACAACTAATTTGTTAATGGTATCCCCTCAAACAGTGTTTGAGTTTCTTTTTTTTGTTATCCAAATATGGCAAAAAGCCTTGGACGGAAATCTAACTTCTTTAAATGTCTGTAGTACAGAATGGAATATGATGCAAGTGGATGCTACAACTATTTTTTAGGCTTTTGCAAAATGCAATTGAAAATTATCCTGCAAATCGTATTTGTAATGCTATTTTCAAAATTTTCAGCGTCCACATCGGTATTTTTAAAACCTGAAGCGAATAGTGTCTCTGTTCCTTTAGGTATCTGCATGAGAATGTGTTGTAGTATTATCTTTTAAAGTATATCGAAGCTCTCTCTTTCAATCCTTCCACACAATTCAATTATTTTAGGCTTTTCTTTAACATATCCAGTATTATTTGATGATTGTGTTTGGCAATTAGTTGGCATGTTTCCTTTATTGCCTTTAAAAGCTTTAATGTTTTTATTAATTGCAACTACATTTATCTCTTCATTTAATTTTTTGCGTTTCTTATTAGCTGTAACTATATTAGAAACGTTAAATAACGTATGAATTGCGTTTCATTTCAATATTTGCCATTCATCTTTTCTTTTTATTTCAAATTGCGTTTCTAATTTTATTAAGACTCAAACTTGCTTACTTTACAAAATCTTGAGTATTCAGTAATTCCCAATTCTGTCTTCTACGCATATCTAACACGTTTGTCTTATTTTCCTATCTTTTGGAAAAAGAAACAAACGTGCACCATTCCGGGAATTGCTAGAACAGTTTGGTGCACTACAACCAGTAATTTTTTTGAGAAAAGACTTCGGCGTTTTACTTATGTCAGAAACTGACAGATCGAACTTGGGCTCAAATATGGCTGTCTAAACTTTGATGAGATGACCTATGTATGTGTACTTAGCTATACATAATACACATGAATAAACCTTGCGTTGACGTATGGCCAACTGCATCAATAAACCCGGGGGGTTTATATGGCCGTCTCATAAGCGCTAAAATGTTATTTGGGAGAAGTAGGCCAGGGGTCCTCCCCGTGGCGCCGCTTTTCGAGAAACAAGGAACTAAAATATATTAGTGAGGCCAATTGAATAAAAGTTTGAGTAGGCTGCACATTAATTTTTGATATTTTAAAAAAAAGTTAAATCGTGTTTATTATACAAAAATAGAAAATTTTCCTTTTGCAAATTATATTTATCTATTTCAATATTTCTCAGCAATTTCATGACCAAAATTAATTGATTAAACAACGTCTTTGCACTGATATATCACGTTTTAAGCAAGCTACGTATTGACAGCATCGCTTGTTGATTGCTGATGATATGTCTATTCATGACCAACTACTGTTAAATGTAAACATTATGGCCATCTCAAGCGGTCCATATTATTATATTATGCACAGATGCATTATAATTAGACTATTATTGCAAGACTCATATAAACATAAACGTCTTTTTATGGCCCAAGGGCCTCTTTATGATCCGACGGGCAATAATGAAACGTCAATTAAATGTCAGAGCTGTATTTGTAGAACTTGATTGGTTCTTAATATAATTTGTAAACTTATCACCAATGAAAATAAGCTGAAATTAAGTATTTTAGATAGTAACTATACTAACGTACTTCGTATATATGCACATAAGTATACGTACAGCGGCTTGATGTAACCTACGTACTCATTTAATTATATTTTTTACACAATAATAGATTTGAGATAAAAACAATCTGTGCATAAAATAGTGTATGCATTTCGGGCATAACTTGCTTTTATGGCCCTACAGCCTTTTCCTAGCCCTCGGCTGACGCCTCGGGCTAGAAATAACGCTTCTGGCCATAAAAGCTTTTTTATGCCCTTAATACATAAATAACTATTATCTATGAAGCGGTCCGGGCCGTGGCGCCCTCTATGCTATTTATATTAGTTCATAACCTTTGGTTTGACACATATTTAGAAATTTAGAACTGTCACTTTGACAAGTTGTAGTTATTACAGTAGTGTGACTGAGTCATGATAAATCACTTCACATAAGAATAAAACGAACAACAATGAAGGAACTATTCGCCAAGTTTAACAACGTTTATTTAATAGATTTAACTAGATAAAACTCCAAAGGGAATAGTACCATAAGACAGAGTTACATTTTAAAATTTCTCTGTTAAGGGTTTATGTATTACACGCTCCCTTTTTTGGCAATCTGTTCTAAACAGATATTATCTACTACTGGTTTAATAGCTGTTTTTATTATAATATTGCATAATTCTTTGTTGTGCATTTTGCAGGAGAGTAAAATATTTCGCCTCAAACAAAGTTCGATACATTTGATAAATTGTAGCAATGTACAATAAAAACAGAGTATTGCTTGAAATACAACAACAACTATTTAATGGGAATACTTTTTAAAGTACATTTTATAATAATTTTCATAATGCATGACAGTTTTACAATTTGTTTTTTACAATAACATGAAAACAATAAAACAAGATATGAAAGTACTATACACTCTAGATTATTTGCTCTAACACTTCCCCTTACTCGAAATATCCAAACAATTCTTTAGACCTAATTGATTCACATAATACACATGTTTCTCTCGAGATAAAGGCTTCGTTAGAACATCTGCTACCATATCATTTGATTGTTTATATTTTACCTTAATAAATCCCTTTTGCACTAAGTCCCGAATAAAATGATGCCTAACATCAATATGTTTCGTGCGTCTATGATGCTGATTGTTATCAATTATTCTTTGTGCACTATGATTATCATTAAAAATAATGATACTGTCTTCTAGTTGTAGCAGTTCCTGCATAAAATTTCTTATAAAGCATGCTTCTTTTGCAACATCGCTTAATCCTAGATATTCTGCTTCCGTGTTTGATAACTCAATTGTTTTCTGTTTCCTGGATTCCCAGTTAATTGTGCAATCACCAAACTTAAATACAAATCCCGTGTATGATTTTCTATCTGATACATCATTAAATCTGCATCAACAAAGGCTTGAATATCTTTTCGAATTTCAAACCATAATCTGCTGTTCCTATGAGGTAACGTAGTACTCTTTTTGCAGCCACCCAATGATCTTCATTGTAACACTGACTAAGTTGACTGCAAGCAAAAGTGATATCTGGCCTTGTGCAAGTACTTAAATACATTAGACTGCTTATCAATTGTTGGTATGGTTATTTATTATTTACAGCAGCATATTGATCAGATTTGGTAAATTTTATTCCTGGTGCTAGAGGTGTAGAAACAGCATTCGCTTCAGCCATACCACAACGATTCAATATTTCCCTGGTGTATTTACTTTGTGACAAAGTTAAAATACCATTTTCTCTGTCTCGAATTATTTTCATTCCTAAACAATCTGGTCCTAAATGCTTCACATCAAATTCAACTTTTAAACTATCAATAAGTTTGTGTTTCTCATCTTTACAATTACTAAAGATAAAGAAATCATCTACATATAAAGCTACAGCAATTAAACAATTTTCAGTATTTTTTACATAAACACATAGTTCTCATTTGGATTGTTTATACCCAATTTTAGTTAATAATGTATGCACTTTAATATTCCATGCTCTACTGGCTTGTTTTAAACCATAAATACTTTTCTTAAGTAAGCATACCTTATTTTTGCCAATTGTAAAACCGGTTGGTTGCTCCATATATATTCTTTCTTCTAGTTCCGCATGCAAAAAAGCAGTAGCTACATCTACATGGTCCATGTCCATATTAAATTCATTTGCAATAGCTAGTAACATGCGTAAAGTGGAATGCCTGACTACTGGCGAAAACGTCTCAGTAGGTATTGCGGTACTTGAGACCTGCCCCTCTACTTTTTTTTAGACCACGTCTACTGCTCTCTGATTGGCTATCCCTACTCCTGTAGCTCCTCCCCTTGCTTCTGATTGGTCGACGCCATCTTGGATGACACGCCTCCTGTTCTCTGATTGGACGAGCGCCATTTTGGATGACACGCCTGCTGTTCTCTGATTGGACGAGCGCCATTTTGGAACTTTGGGCGCCATTTTGACCACGACCGTCCGCCATTATGGGAATCTGTATTACCGACAACCAGCGTATTGTCAATAGAGGGCGTCATGAAGGAATACCGACAAACTGTGTAGTACTAGAGGGCGTCATGAAGAAATCTGTATTACTACCGGTATGATGTAGAGTGAGGGCGCGTAAAAAGAGAACTGTATTAGAGAAGAAGTCCCTTCAATTAGAGTCTGTGCAGCCATTTTATATCACAACATGTGGCGCTAAATTTGAATCTGTCAATTGTAGTTTTGTCATTTTTGCATATGTCATTTTTGCATCTGTCATTTTTGCATTTGTCATTTATGCATTTGTCAATTTTACAACTGTCATTTTGAATTTGTCATTTGAAGGAACCATCTTAGATTTCCCCAGATTTGAATTTTAGCGCTAACTCTGACCTATGTACTACCAATAGAGGTCGCATTAAAGAAATCTGTATTACCTGTATGTACTGATGCTATTAGAGGCCGCATTAAAGAATCTCCTCTCTCACTCTCTCGCTCTCTCACTCTCTCCTTCTCACCTATTAGAGGTCGCATTAAAGAGCCTTCTCTCTCACTCTCTCGCTCTCTCGTTCTCTCCTTCTCACTCTCTCCTTCTCACACTCTCTCCTTCTCACACTATCTCCTTCTCGCTCTCTCACTCTCTCGCTCTCTCACTCTCTCGCTCTCTCACTCTCTCCTTCTCGCTCTATGCTTTTGCTCTCTCTTTCTCCCTTCATCCTTATGTAGTGATGCTATTATAGGGCGCATTAAAGAATCTCCTCTGTCTCTCCTTCTCGCTTTATCACTCTCTCCTTCTCACACTCTCTCCTTCTTGCTCTCTCTCCCTTCATCCTAATGCTAGTAAATGAAACAGCATTGGATAGAGGTAACCGTTACGTCTACTGTTCTGGGACTGGTTCGGACGGCTTTGTTATTTTATATGTGAAAATAAAAATCGATAAATGTTTTAATGTTTTTTATTATTTTTCGTAAAGTTACACAATATTACTAATATTCTATTGTAAATCAGCTTAAACTAGGTAATTATAGTTATATATAGTATAATACTTTATTACTCAATATAAACTAGATATGTTATATGAGGATGTTACAAATTAATTTTCTAACAAAATAACTTAGATCAGCTTATAAATATATATATTCTAACACTTAACATTTACTTATTAATCTAGTAATATAAACTTCATATGGGTAAGAATTGTCATGGGAGAACATCTTCAGCCTTTATCCAGGACTTTTCGTTTAAACCAAGCCATTTGACGTAAATGTCACCATTGCTGCGGCGTTTAAGTACTTTTTCAACTAAGTAAACGTCTGGCTGTTTGGTTTTCTGCAGCTCGAACTCATAGAAAGCTCCTCGAACAGCAACCCCATGAAGATCTTCCAGCAGATATGTGACAGGTCTTGTAAATTGAATTTTAACTATTTTGAATAATTCAGTTGACCAGCTGGGCGTGTATCCCTTAGAAAAGACCCCCTTGAACTTACTAATACGTACGAGGTCATTCAAGTCTAGTTTACGTTTACTTCCTGCAGCGACATCAGCTTTTACATTAGTGTCATAAACGGTTAGTTGGGTCGTATGTGTAACAGTAGCAGGAGCTCGGCCTATCGTTCTATGTCTGGTGTTGTTATAGCTGCCAACTACCCTCTGTAATGTATCTATCCATTTAAATGATCTTTGGTAGCTAAACTCTTTATACAGCTTTTGCTTAATTGTACGGATAACGCTTTCAACTATCGAAGCCTTAATTACGGAATATGTAGAGTAATGATTTATACTGTGCTCTTTCATTAATCGTTTAAAATGTTTATTGTAAAACTCTTTCCCGAGATCCGTCTGAAGATTTTTAGGTATGACTGCATTAGCACTCTTAAAGATACAGCGGACCTGCTTTGTCACCTCTTCTCCGGATTTAGTTTTCAACGGTCGTGCATACAGATATTTCGAATAACAGTTTATCATCAGCAGTATGTAACGATACCCCTTATTTACTTTAGCATAGGGCATAAACTCGGCTAAATCAGCCTGGAACAAGTCCTGGAAATTTTTTATTATAGTGCGGCGTCTTTGAAAGTTTTTTCTAGCAACCCTGTGTATTTCATCAACAACGGTTTGTTTAGCACTCATCATCCTACAATTAATCTCAACGACACCGAGAGAGCAACGAAATTATATTGGCAGCAGCCGTGTTTGATGAATACTGAATAATGTTAAAAGCAATATATCATTATATACCCGAAATATTCTATTCTATGATGCCTTCCTCCTTAAGTTCACTTATAATTGATATTATTTCGTTTTCATTCTGTGGACTACTGTTGCCGGCACTCTTTACAGCATATAACAAACGCAGCCTGTCGACTAGCTCGTTAGCTTTATTCCAGTAGACGTATTCGACTTGGCAATAGCTTAATTTTTTAAAATTTGACGATGATGATGATGATAGTCTAATGCCTAAACCTTTGATTCTGAGTAAGTTCGGTTTAATTATATAATCATACTTCCAATGTTTAACAGCTGTTAGTTTACCGTGTGGTCTATATGATTTCTTATGCGCATTATTAGGGGCTATTATCTGCATATAATTATTGATATCAGCTTGCGATGGTATAGACTCTAATTCTCTAAACGTGAGTAAGTCAAACAGACCGGGTGTTGCTTGGAAAACTTTGTTTTTAATTATGATGTTTGTATCACGCATAGTCACAAGGGAAGATGCAAATGTCCAGGCGTTTCGAGCAATTTTATATCTAATACCGAATCTAGTTCTATCTATATTTTTGTTTCCGACAGCGTTAGCTATTAGCATACCGTAATGAGTAGGGAGATCAAGAGTTTTATTAGATTCTTCTTCTTCTTCATCTGCTTCCGATGATGATGATGCTGATGCAGCAGGCTGTTTTTTAACTTTCAACGGGGGAATGTAACTAGCTACTACTAGAAGTAGTAGTAGTAGTAGTAGTAGTAGCAGATGGTTGTGTTTTAACTTTCAATAGGGGTACGTTAGACGTGTTAACTGATTTAGCAATGGTTTCCAACGGTGATATAACTGGATTGTGCGTGACGCGATACATACGTTCTGCTTCTGCTCTATCACGACGAAAGTAGGCAAATTTCTTACGTATAGCATTACGAGCGTGTATTATTTTACGCTTTAAACTCAGATCATACGTGTTGGACATGTCGGCTATGCAGAGACTACTAAACGAATCGACTCTAATTATAAACTTATATATGAATCAAACCCCTTCCGATATTTGCCCCGATCTAGAGAACAGTCTCTATTAATTACCAGGAAATCATGTAGCTCCTTCCAACACAGAGAGCAAATGTTTTTGAACTGTTCATAGCTAATACCGTCTCCTACAACATGATCGCTAAACACGTGTTTTAAGTTCAACTCGTCTTGTCTAAAGAGAATAATTAGGTTTGGATTGTCCCTAATCAGATGTTTCGGTATCTTGGCGTACGTTTGACCTAGATAAAAACAGTCGACGCCCTTATGCCTACCCATGCTAAAATATTCTCTAATCTTTTCCTGCTTGCTGCAAATTATATCATCAAAAATGAACACAGAATTAGGCTTAACATCACCGGGACTGATTACGTCATCGTTTTCGCTAAATTCATGATATCCCATGCCTGTAAGTGGTTTCATAACACGTCTTAAGAATTCATATTTAGGCTGAAATAAAGACTTGGCGTATAGGTAGATATTTTCAAATTTTAATCCGCTTTCGCTAATAAGTAAACCTAACATAGCATTAGTTTTACCGCAGGAAGATGGACCGCTCAATATTGCTCTACATGATACAGGTAACAGGTCGCCATGTTTCCTAACATCCTCGCCTGATCGTTGTAAAGATGTATCATCGCAGTCGTCTAGGTTACATATGTTTAGTGAGTTTATTATCAGTTCATAAAATGACCGAAAAGGAGTTAACTGTTGTTCAGTAAAAGCAAAAGTATTTATTTATTCTGGCATTGATTCATTTATATACAGGGTGATTTTTTGAAAACGATCCGCCGGAGATATTTCAGAAACCAAAAGGAAATTAAAAATTTCCGAAAACTGCATGCCGAAACATATCAAATAAAAAAAATGCGCAAGTGACACATCACCATAATCCTGACAACATAAGCTTTCATTTGAGATACCACACGATGGGTTATTCCATTTAAAATTTTTGGGGAGGTATTGGTGGGGGCGCAGGGGTAAACGTCAAAAGTGTGAATAATAGGTCAAACCGTTTCCCCCTTGACACATATAAGTGGACCTGTTTTTTGGTTTCTGAAATATCTCAGGCGGATCGTTTTCAAGAAATCACCCTGTATATGTATTTCTATTAGTTATGATAAGAGATTGTAAAAGAATCTGGTTTTATTTTTAAAAATAAAAAAGATCAAGATTATATCTTGTAATTCCTTTGACAATTAAAAAAGGTGCAAGTTCTTTTTTAACTTAATAACCTCAGAACTAAGAAGAAAGTCGCTTCTCATCATTTTTTAATAGAAGATGGTGTTGTAACCAATTCTTTGTGAGTTATTGAATCTAAAATAATAGAATATACAACACTCATGTGCTGATTGATGCATGGTCAATCCGCATTCATAATAATCATTGAGCAGCTGATCAAGGTCCGTTTGACTATTCTTATTTGGAGCAACTTTCTTTAATGTAAAGCTATAGGCCAGTAAAATAGAATCCGTTGGTGGAAATAAATGTTGGAAAGCGGGAGATCATTTCGATCGCTTCGTTTCAAGTCAAATATAAGTATCCTAGGTTTGCACGGTCCCATGACTCGAGCTTACCTGAGGGCATCAAAAGAACCACGAAATCTTCGGACCTTTTTTAGTTTTTCGCTTATAACTCCAAAGCGGTGCTTTCCAACGAAAACTTTACTATTACAAGAATTAAAGAGCATTAAATTCTGCAGCGGATGAGTATGCAACTCTTCAAAATCGGTCCAGTGGTATGGTCGAAATCGACGGTCGAAAAACAACAATTTTACAAATTTTCGTTTTTGCGTCAGACCGGACGTCCAGAGGCTTTCCGTATAAAAAAAAACCCGTTGAACTCATTTTAATTGTTAATATAAGTCGAGAAATATCTAACCTTTGATATTATACAGGTTGCCGGATTAAATCAATGGGTATTTTTCATCATTCCCATCATAGCAATTAGGATCAATACATATGAAGTAGTGCAGTACTGGTCGCTCGATCATTTCGAAAAAAAAATTTGTTTGTGTTAACACCCCTAAGTATTGGTAGATCAAAACCACTGTCATTTTATTTTTATTCCATTTGATTGAAATATGGCAGCCATATTTGTTTCGTAATGCACGACGTTGCTTGCAGTTCTTGATGTAAACGTAACTCTTGATATCTCAAGAACGGTTGATCCTAGAGACCTGCGGTAAAAATGATTGTATTGCGCACATGTCGGACTACATTTTTTAATCATAAGCATAATTCTTGTAGGACACTTACTTATGGGTGTGATTTAATCCGGAAGATTAAAGTTTTTACAAAGATTTCCGCTTTTATGGGGGCATATTTCATACATCCAGATAAAAATGAAGTCTTAGGGCGGATTTTCTATTTAAACGTACACGGTTAGAGGTAGTCTATGTATAAAATATTTTAAATCTGAAATTTTACTATTTTTTGTATTTATGGGCTTTGAAGTTCTCGTTGTGATACGTCATATCAATATTATGTTTATGATTAAAAAATGTAGTCCGACATGTGAGCAATACAATCATTTTTACCGCAGATCTCTAGGATCAACCGTTCTTCAGATATCAAGAGTTACGTTTACATCCAAAAACTGCAAGCAACGTCGTGCACCACGAAACAAATATGGCTGCCATATTTCAATCAAATGGAGTAGATAGGAAACACGAGTTCGAGCGCAAAATTACATGTTATTTTAAATGGGGGTATAAAAACGCCGAAAACGTGACAAATGCTAGTGCGCCGACTCGTGATCAAGGTCATAGGTGGTCCAGCCAGACGTGCGACAATAATTTCATATTATCGATTATCATTCTAATAATTATCTCATATAATCATTATTAATTTAAAAGTTAATTACTTATAATAATAATAATTTAAGATAACTAGTAATCCAACATTATTTAGCAATTTCCAAAACATGATTTACGTTTTTAAAAAAGGAGCAACGTGCGTTTATAATACCTTTCAAACAATCATAACAAAGAATTCCAATCCTAACGTTAAAAAAAACATGCTGTCAATAAATTATCAGATAGCATGAAGGGTATAGCCACTCATTATGAGATTATAACTAAAGGAAAAAGAAAATGAACGACACGGCAAAAATATATTACATTTTGAACCTCAACAGAACCAAAATATCTGCTATTAATAAAATAACTGATAACATCAAGAGGGTATAGTCTTTCATTAAGAAATTATCATCCCCCTTAGTTATACTCTTTAATAAATCTATGGGAAAATAATTTCTGTGGTTGTCGTTAAAAATAACTGCCCTGGCAACGTTAAGTACAATTAACGTTTATACAATACAATATAAAATAACTAACAGAAGGGTCGACACAGCTGCAAGGCATTTATTTAATTAATAATCTCTCCCTCCGATCTCTACATCTATTGATTTAGAAAGGGTCGAGGTACACGTACATCAGCCCAGGGCATCCGCACCCTCTTAGTTTTTATTACTTTCGCATGTTCCAGTTCCAACACATCATAAGCGTGGGGAAAGTGATTAAGCTATAAATAAGTTGCATTCTGTTCGTACGTGACAGTTAGTTGTCATACGTCATCATGAACACAATAGATCTCTTCGGCAGAGCTATGATGAGCATGACAGATGAAGCAGCAGCAGCAAAACGCGGGCCGAGAGGTTATGGCTTCAAATTAACACCTGATGGTAATTTCGATGTTGAGAACCGACGTATAACTAATGTAGGCGCTCCTATCAACGATAACGATCTTGTCACAAAGCGATCTGTACTAATGTTATCAGCTATTGCTGACGGCCCCGAAGCTATAGTAGATGTTAAGAAGAGAAGACTAGTACATGTTAATGGACCGATTGATGACCACGATGTTTGTACAAAAAAGTATACTAACGAGCTGGCGGACGATGTTGAAAGAAAATTACTCTTTAAATGTTTGAGACGAGAGGATAAAGGACGGGAATCGTACTATAATGCTAAAGATGGAAGAATTTGTAATATAGGGGAACCTCTAGAGGATAAAGATGTAATTTCTAGGCAGTATTTTAACAAGCGAGCTATGCATACAAACGATCAAATGCAGTTTAATGCAGATGGTAAACGTATTGTTTCAGTAAGTTACCCTATAGATGGTACTGATGTCGCTTCTAAAGCCTATGTAGATACTCAATTCGACTCTGCTGTACAAACGTTCATTACAATGACTACCGACACTCAGAACACTATTAACGATCTAAAGCAAAAGGTAACAAAGGTTGACATTGAAACTAGTAAACTTAACAGTTTGCTAACAACGTTGGAAAAAGAAACAAAGAGAAATCTCCTAATAACAAATGATGAGATGGATACTAATCATTCAAGTGTGTTGACAAAGATAGAAGAAACGAATAATACCCTAGATAGTAATTATAAAAAATTATTAGATAAAGTACAAGCGCTCGAGGATACTCAAAAAGTTATGCGATCATCGTTTGATGCCCTAATAGCCGAATCTGCAACACGTACGAACTCTTACAACATAAAGAGAGTGTATAATGCCAACTAATAACGGAATTTACTAACAGCAGACCTGAAGAAGAATATATATTCATATTGATATGGACACCATTTTATTCTAGTTTTAAGTGTATTATATCAAATGCCTGATTAGCGCAGATAAGAAATGTGGTGAGCCTTACGGGAATGCTGCGCAGATGCTTAGTTTGCTTATATCTACGCTAATCAGTTATTTTTTTATCTTAGTTTAAATGTATCGTTAAAGAAATAAAAAATGTATTTAAACAAAGCTTTAGTTTTACTAATATCAATAACTCCCCAAACATAGCGATATGTAGTAGTAGCAGTAGCAGCAACACATCGATATGGTTAAGAAAGTAAGTTTCGCTGACGTAAGCATGAATAATATACATCATATGATAGTATGGGAGTATGCATTCAGACAGGCGAGAAAGGGAGACTGGCAAATAATGGCTCTGGACAGATACCGTTTTCAAAGAAGAATACATGATGTTGAAAAGCAGCTGTGTAAAATTCTACAAGCTGATCATAGAGACTGTATAATAAAATAACTTTGTTGAGAGAATCAGAGTACGTATTTATTGTTCGAATTACATCAGTTTGGCGCGCACGCGCCATCTATTTGGGCGGCAGCTAATACAATTCAAAATTGAAATATAACGCGGTAACATAAGCCGCCCGCCTTGAAATGTCTTAAATATTTCAACATTTTACAACATTACAAATAAATGAAAATTAAAATACAAGTAATATTTATATGAACATATCAAACAGAGTAAATCTTAATATTTAAAAACAAAGGTAAGTATAAATTGTAATACATAGAACCTTTTTCAAAATGAGGTAAGTAGTAAATCATTTATTTTTCACAGGGAAGAACACAGATTTTGCTAATTGACCTTTTAACTTCTCCGTTGGAGCACTTCACTGTCACTACTCTGGTGATGCCGTCTACGCCTGGGTGCAGTCGGATGATTCTTCCAAGTCGCCACTGGGCGGGAGGAACATGGTCATCTTTCATTAACACTAGTTTTCCAATCTGCAACTGATGATGAGATGTTTGTTTCCATTTTGTCCGTTGTTGTAGCTGATTTAAATATTCCTTAGACCATTTATCCCAGAATTGAATATTTAAATGCTGTATCATCTGGAGCCGTGATAATCGAGACACTGGTGTATCCTTGATGTTTACGTCAGGAATATTAGTGAAGGTGCTGCCAATCAAGAAATGAGCCGGCGTTAGAGCTTCTAAATCGTTAGGATCGGTACTTGGCGGAGAGAGGGGTCTGGAATTCAGGATGGATTCAATTTGGATTAATATTGCATTAAATTCTTCGTAGGTAAGAGGCGTATTATTTAAGATTCTTTTTAAGTGATGTTTAACACTTTTGATTGCAGCCTCCCAAAGCCCTCCAAAATTTGGAGATCGAGGTGGAATGAAGTTCCAATTGATTCCAAGTTTTGCCGCAGAATTTTGGATTTGATCAGTATTAGAGACTAGAAATTCTCCAAGCTTTATTAATTCATTTTTTGCACCGATAAAATTCGTGCCATTGTCACTAAAAATATTTAAAGGTTTGCCCCTTCTAGCAATAAAACGTTTAAATGCTAATAAAAATGTATCTGTGGATAAATCTGATACTAATTCAATGTGAACCCATTTTGTTGAGAAACAAATAAATAAACATATATAACATTTGCTTGTTTTACTTCCTCTGCATTTCCTGTCTTTAATTTGGTAAGGACCTGCGTAGTCTACGCCTGTAGTGTGAAATGGATACATGAGTTGGGTTCTTTCAGTAGGTAAGTTACCCATAATTTGAGTCATACCCTTCGCGTTATACCGAAAGCATTTTATGCAATTTCTTACTATTTTCTTTGCGAGTACTTTCCCCGAAATCGGCCAAAATCGCTCGCGTATGCTGCTCAGTACTAGAGTTTCGTGCTCACGTTTCATTATTAATTCCGTTAAATAATTTCCCTTTGGTAAAAGAACCGGGTGCTTTTTGTCGTAGTGAAAATTGGACAAACGCAATCTACCTCCAACTCGAATCAAACGTTTAGAATCTAGAAATGGAGTTAAACTAAAAAGACTACTTTTTTGGTTTGCCGATTTATTGCTGCTTAAATCTTCATATTCTTTTGGAAAGCACTGTTTCTGAACAATTAAAATTAATTTTGTTAAAGCGTTCTCAAGTTCGAAAGCCGTTAATGGACCGAGAGTCCTACTTTCCTTTGGTGATGAACTGTTCATCGTAAACCTTAGGCAGTATGCGATTATTCGTGTCAATTTGTTTAATGATGAATATTTATTTATAAAAAGTGAATTTTCATTTTCAGTTATGTTAAAGGTTTGAACTGTACGCGCTTCGGGTGGATCTTCAACAGCATTGAAGTCATCTTTTAATGGAAAATACTCATTCTTTTCACATAACCAGGTTGGCCCGTTCCACCATAAACTGGAATGAACCAAACGTTCGGGTGCTAAACCTCGTGAAATCCTTTATTTAAGATCCTTTTCTTCTTTAAATTGTTTCTTTACTTCATTAAACGGCCACTCAGAAGTTGACGGAAACCGTAGTTGCCTCATTCTATCTTCCAACATTTCGGTCATATCGTCTTTCTTAGTTGTTGGTGGTAATTGCATTTGGGCTATTTTCTCTTCTACCATCTTTATTACCCTATCTTGTTCCGCCAATCTACCTTCCAACGCGCTGTCATTCTCCAAAAATTCTTCGAAAACTTTATCTTCCAACGCTTTGACATTTTCCAACAATTCTCCTTTAAGCCTTCTAGAACTTTCTTCGGACTTTTCTAGTAATTCTTCTTTAAGCCTTCTAGAACTTTCTTCAGATTTTCTGGAATTCTCCAGTATTTCTTCCTTTAGCATTCTAACAGTTTCTTCGGCCTCTTCTAGTAATTCTTCTTTAAGCATTCTAGAATTTTCAAAAACTTTTTCTTCTAGCACTTTAGTATTTTCCATTAACTTTCTAGAATTCTTTTCGGACTTTTGCAGTAGTTCTTCTTTTAATATTCTAGAATTCGCTTCGGACTTTTCCAGTTCTTCTTTTAACATTCTAGAATTCTCTTCAGACTTTCTAGAACTTTCCAGTAACTCTTCTTTTAACATTCTAACATTTTCTTCGGACTTTCTAGAATTCTCTTCGGCTTTTCTAGAACTTTCCAGTAACTCTTCTTTTAATATTCTAGAATTTCCTTCGGACTTTCTAGAATTCTCTTCCATTTTACTTAACAACACGTTAGTATCAATTGCGGGTCCAGGTATTTCGAAGAGATAATTTTCGGGGTCTTCCTTCTGTTCCAAAAGCCATTCTCTTAGCCGATTTATTAACACGCTTTTAAGGCCCGTTGTTTCCAAGTCCCGTTCTTCCAGTTCGCGTTTTAAGTCTATTACCTTCAGATCTTTCAACAATTTCATCGCCATTTTAATTATTAGTTGGAATTGTCTTTTAAAACAACAGTTTATTCTCACAGCACTTTGTTTATTACGCGATTTTATTTATTTTAAAACCCCACACCTGACACCACTGCAACGTTCTTTTTAAATAATAACAAAATGCTGTTTAAAACATCTATTAATAAAGAGAAAACATTCACTTAACACACACTAATTTATTCTTAACTAATTTACAAAACACAATTATAAACTAACTATTAATTATTATTTATATTCAATCACAATATTTATTTCGTACACACTCAGATATTTATCTATTACCACTTGCGACTATTAACACGTCTGATTGCTCGCGGTTCACTAATTGCTTCCCTTCCGCGGCAGCCGGGGTTTATATACCGTACCATCTTCTCGAACATGCACAGATTCTTCTAGAAGGTCTATTGATTTCTCGTGCCGTCTATGACTCACACTGATAAATCACACATACCGGCGCCGGCGAACCACGCGGGCAGATGTTGTTGGGTTACGCATTCTCGAACTTTCGCCGGCGGAGTTCAAAGGGCTGACCGCGCTCATTACAATATATATATATATATATATATATATATATATATATATATATATATATATATATATATATATCTATATATATATATCTGGCTTTCATTCTTATGATAGAATATTGCCCCTTCTTTCCGAAGTATAAAATCCTTTTGTTGGGGTGGATTAGTCCCCTGGTTTCCTTTCTGGTTTAAGTCTTCTAGAGTTTCTGGTGGCATTTTGCTTCCCATACTATCTTCCTCCACAATAGTCTATTTCTTGTTTTCTCTTTCCAGTCCCGGATCTTCATGTTTTGTCTTCTGTTACTTTTTCGTACCATCTACTTTTTGGTCTTCCCCTTGGTCTGTTTGTATCTGCTTTCCATGTTGTTATTGTTTTTATCATTCTTGAGTCTTCTGCTCGCATTATATGCCCAAGCCATTTAATCCGTTGCGCTTTTAGTACCTTCACAATATCTTCTCCTTCCATTATTTTCAATATTTCATGGTTCATATATTGTCTTTTTTCTCCATTCTCCAATTTTTCGGCTCCCATTATCGCCCTTAATATTTTCCGTTCAAATACTCGCAGTTGTTCTTCTTCCGCTTGTGTTGGACACATTACTTCTGCCGCGTACAGTACCACTGGTCTAATTAGGCTCTTGTATATTCGTATTTTAGTTTTCATTTTTATTTGTTTACTCTTCAGTATATTTCGGTTTGCATAGAACATTTTATATCCCATTTGAATTCTTTCTTTTATCTCCTCACTGCGGTCATTGTTATACGTTAATTGTATACCTAAGTAGTTGAATGAACTTACTTTTTCAATTCTATACGTTTCTATTTCGACTTCTCTTATTTCATCTATTTTTCTTCTCTGACACTTCATGTATTTCGTTTTCTTTTCATTTACTACTAGTCCTACTTCCATTGTTTCTATTTCTAATCTTCTAAATGCTTCTTTTAATTTATTCCATGATCTTGATACGATGACTATGTCATCTGCATATGCTATAATCTGCACTTCGTTATTTCTTATGTTCCCTTGAATATTTGCATTTTTTATTGCCTCTTCTAACGCCATATTAAAATGTGTTGCTGACAGGGCATCTCCTTGTCGTACTCCTTTATTGATATTGAATGTTTCTGTTTGTCCCTCGCTTGTTTTTACTGCCGCTCTTGAATTCTTCATAGTCATTTGTATGCATCTTCTTAGTTTCCCTGGTATATTCATTCTTTTTAATATTTGTAATAGTTTCCTTCTCTTAATTTTGTCAAATGCTTGTTCAAAATCAATAAATAGTAAGTGTAATTCTATGTTAAATTCGTAACATTTTTCCATGATTTGATATATAACGTGTAAAGCATCTATTGTTGACCGTCCCGTTCTGAATCCCATCTGATATTCGCCGATTTCTTTTTCTGCATATTTGTTTAGTTTTCTTTGAAGTATTGTTGTGAATATCTTATATATCGTATTTAACAGTGTAATTCCCCTATAATTTTTGCATTGTTCTAGATCTCCTATTTTGGTATTGTTATTATTATTCCCATTTCCCATTCAGTCGGCATGTTTTCTTGCTCCCAGATTTTGTTTATTAGTTCATGTATTATTTTGTGTAGCTTTTCTCCGCCATATTTCAGCATCTCACCTGTTATTTGCTCGCTTCCTGGTGCTTTGCCATTTTTAATGTTGTGTATGATTTCTCTCGTTTCCTCATAGTTTGGCTTTTCTATTTCGTTTTCATTTTCTTCTGTTTCTTCATCTACTTCTTGGTGTTCTTGCTTTCCTTCTTCTTCTTCTATTTCATGTAATAAATTTCTGAAATGTTCTTTCCAAATTTCTTTTTTCTTATTTTCATCGTACTCTATGTTGCCTTGTGTATCTTTTAATCCCCTTTTTTTTATTGTGTTCTTTCTGTTTTGATTTTTGATTTGTTTGTAGTATTTTTTTGTATTGTTGTTTTTACTGTTCTGTTCCAGCTCATTCATCATTTCATCCATCCATGTCTTCTTTTTCTTTCTGTAAGTCTGTTGTGCTTCTCTCTTGATTTCTTTGTAGTTTTCTAGGTCTTCATCATTTTTTGTTTGCAGCCATTTTTTTCTAGTTTCGTTTTTTCTGTTACTTATTTCTTGGCATTCGTCATCATACCATTGCTTCGTCTTCTTGTTTTCTTTATATCCTATTGTTCTCTTACTGCTCGCTGTGATCATATCTTTGATATTCTTCCATTCTTTCTCTACATTCGTTTCTCTCTTCTTTTTTTCTATCTCTTTATTGAGATCTCTTATATATTCTCTTCTTCCCTCTTCTGTGTTGAGTTTTTCGGTGTTCCACGTTTTATATTCTTTTCTTTTACTTTTTTCTATATATTCTTGCTTTATTTTTGCAACAACCATATAATGGTCTGTATCAGCATTCGCACCTCTATATGATCTTACATCTGTAATTATCCTGTTATGCTTTTTATTTATTAATATGTGTTCTATCTGATTACCCTTTGTCGTCCCTGGTATCATCCATGTTTCCTTATGTATTTTTTTGTGTTTGTATTTTGTGCTACTAATTATCATATTCGTCTTCATTGCGAAGTTGCAGATCCTATTTCCATTATCATTCGTCTTGCTGTGTATTGTATGTTTCCCAGCAACTTCGTTTACATAGTTCTCTTTCGCAATTTGTGCATTCATGTCTCCCATAATAACTATTATATCATTTTTTGGTATGTCTTCATAAGCTTTTTCTAATTCGTCGTATAGTTTATCTTTCTCTTCTTGGCTATCTACCTCTGTGGGTGCATAAACATATATTAAGGACATATTTAGGGGTTTTCCTTCTACCCTTAGGTAGGCTAGTCTATCATTTATCGGGTTAAAGTTTATGATTTTTATTTTATTATCTACTATAAATCCAGTACCATAATTACCTTTTTTAATTCCTCCTGAATATAACATTGTAAAATCCTTTTTATTTATCTCCCCTTGTCCCTTTCATCTCAATTCTTGCAAGACTGCGATGTCTATTTTATATTTCTTTAATTCTTTAGCTATTTCTTCCATTTTCCCTGGTACTAACAGGGTTTTTATATTCCATGTTGCTATTTTTCTTAATTTGTTATTTTTGTTTTTATTTTTCTTTTTTGTTTGTTTCCTATTCATATCCGTGTTCGTTGCTTTTGTCGTCTTCTGTTTGGCCCATTCTTGTTCCTGCATTATCAGTTTTTTGATTGCTGTCTATCAGCCGTTGTTTCATAGTACTTTAGGTTTTTTCTTTCTTGTCCCATTTGTACTGCTGATTATTAATTATTATTTTTTGATATCCAATTTTTACTTTGCTTCCTATTTGCATTTCTTCTTTAGCCATTTGGATTATTCTAAAACTAGAATAATACAAACGTATTTCTCTTTTTTTTTGTGAAGTCATTTTCTATGCAGATCTTTTTTCCTTTAACTTTGTGTTTATTTGCCATTATGTCCATCTTTTGTTTGAATGTCTCGATTTTTGCTACAATAGCTCGTTTTTCTGGTACTTGTCCTATTTTATACATTTCCGTTACATTTACTTGCACTTTTATTTCCTCTTTTATGAAATCCTCAATCTCTTTCGTTGTACTTTCATCACCGAGTTTCAGTCCTTTTATTATTATGTTGTTTTTTCGTTTTTCTTGTTCTTGTTTTTCTATTATATCTTCTATTTTTCCAATTCTATCATTGAGTTGTTGCTTCTCTTGTTCCCATACTTTCTCCTTTTCTTTTAACTCTTCTATTTTCTTTTTCAATTGTTCTAATTCTTTTTTATTCTCTCGAAATCCATTTTTCATTTCTACCCTCATTAATTTAATTTCATTTAATATTAGGTCATCTTTATTTTTTTGCGGCTTGACTGGCGATCTTGGCGTCTTTTTACTTTTCTCGAATGTGTTTTCTTCATCTTCATCATCTTCGCGTTCCCTTCTTTTCCTACTTTGATCGTCCGTCGATTCACTTTCACTCATTTTTCTTAATTTCACCTTTAATTCTTTCTAGTGTTAACCTTTCTTTATGATGTCTTGTGTCTTTTTTTAAATTTTATTTAACACTGCACTTGTTTTTTAGTACGCCACTGCTTATTGTTTACATTTCAGATTGTTTATCATACATATGTACGTCACTTATCGCGTTTGTTTCCGTAGCCGCTAGAATATTATCACTTTCTTAGTTCCTTTATTTACGCTTCCGTCCGCACTTTTTTTTGTTTCAGATTGTGATCTAACCTCTAATTAATCTATTTCTCCACTAATACTTTATAATTACTTAAAAGTTGTTCACTGAATGAAATAACCTTCTGTTATTATTATTACTGAATATCAATTTTAATTCAATATTACTTTTGTGTGTAGAGAATTTGTGTTTGCTGTTTTCGGGGTTATTTACATTAATGTACTTTACTGTAATATAACTATTTCGTTTAGAATGTTTTCAAAAAGTTGGTTTAACGTCACTTTTGTGCTTGGCTTCCAAAGAACACCTCAATGAGCCCCTGTACTTTGTTTATGTAGAGTGGTAGTTTTGTTATAGTGACTGTACCTACCGGCAGTCGAGGGAATGACCCTTCTCGGGCATTCAGGGTAGTTGCAAAGAGTCGTCAGGCAAGGTTAGACGTACGACACAGATATGCGAGTAAAGAAATAAATATATTAAATAAAAGAGTTGTGTTTAATTTCCGGACCCGAAATAACAAACATAACATGGCGCTGCGAACTGAGAGCCACGTGCGATAAATAAATAAATTAAAGTGAACTGAGAACCACGTGTCATAAGTTAAATAAATTAAACTGAACCCGTGAACTAAGAAGGGAGAACTAGTGAAGTGATACAATGGCCACCAACACGCTACCGAAGTTGAATTTAAATAATGGCGAAAATCCAGCTGAGCAGTGGAGCCACTGGCTCAATAGTTTTAATATATATTTAATCGCCACTGAGGTAAACAAGAAGGAAGAAAAAATTCAGATTGCTCAATTACTTCATTTCGCCGGTCCGGAATTACAAAAAATTTACGGAACATTTACGTTTACGACTGCAGAAACAGACAAATTACAAGTAGTGATACAGAAATTTAACGAACATTTTACGCCGCGACAAAATTTAACATTTGTAAGGTATAAATTCTTCACGTCACGACAAAGTGAAGAAATGACGGTGGAACAATTCATAACTGACCTTCGCAAGCAAGCCAAGGGTTGTAAGTTTGGCGATTTAACTGACGAACTAATTAAGTTGATGCTAATCTGCGGAACCAGCAACGGCGAAATCCGACATCGTCTACTTCAAGAGGAAGAGGCAGATCTGCAGAAGGCAATAAAGCTGTGTTCAATCATCGAAGAGTCCAAAACCCAGGCGAGGAAGATGAATAACCACGTTCCAGGTCCAACCCCGATTGATGGAATTTATAACGGCACGAGATCCAGGTCACCAGGTCGCCAGGGAAGCCGACATCGAGGACGGTTCCAGGTAAACAACGGGAAATTCACCACGTTCCAGAACCGCGCCAGATCAAAGTCGCAAGGTAAAAACAATACTTATATTACAAACTGTACGCGATGTGGATTAAATCATGCGATAAATAAGTGTCCCGCGTATAACAAAACGTGCGCTAAATGCAAAAAATTAAATCATTTTGCAAGTGTCTGTAAGGGTCAGCGACAAATTAATGCAGTAAACGCGGATATTAATAATTTAGAAAATAATGTAGATATTTTATACATAGGAACTATTAATAATGTAAATAACAATTGCTCCTGGTTTACAAATTTGAAAATCAATAATAAAATAATCTCTCTTAAAATTGATACGGGTGCTATGGCGAATATACTTTCAATTCAACAATTTACATACTTAAGGGTACCATTCACACTAATTGAACCATCTACTTCAATCTTAAAATCATATACGGGAGATATATTGCCAATAGTGGGCGCATGTACACTAACATGCGAATATAATAAAACAAATTATGAAATTCAATTTTTTGTGGTTGAAAACGACACTGAGTCATTGTTAGGACTCAGAACCTGCGTTAATCTTAAAATAATTAAAAAAAATGAACCAGAGGAATTAGATCAAATAAAGCCACTGCCAATAAATCAAGTCGAGATAACAAAAGACACAAATTGCAGCAAATTAATTGAAACGTTTGGTGACGTATTCTCAGGTATTGGTCGAATTGATCCCCCCTATCAAATAAAAATTGACGATCAGGCTTCACCAGTCATAACTCCCATAAGGAAAGTACCATTTGCACTTCTAGGGAAATTAAAAGCAACATTAATTAAATTAGAGGAACTTAAAATTATTGAAAAAGTTAATGGCCCAAGTGAATGGGTACATCCACTGGTTTTAGTAAAAAAGAACGACGATTCCCTCCGAATTTGTATAGATCCGCTCCATTTAAATAAAGTAATTAAACGCGAACATTGTAGATTACTGACGTTCGAGGAAATTACGGTAAAATTAAAAGATGCGCAAATGTTTTCAAAGCTCGACGCCAGTCAGGCTTTTTATCAAATTCCGCTGGACGAGAGCAGTAGTAATTTATGCACTGTAGGTACACCATTTGGTCGGTACAAATTTTTAAGGTTGCCATACGGAGTTAAATGCGCTCCTGAAGTTTTTAATGAACGATTCCGACAAATTTTTGATATTAACAACGTTTCAATTTATATAGACGATATAATAATCTGGGGAAGCAGTAAAGCTGAACACGATAAAACATTGCAAAAAGTTTTAGAAATTGCACAAATTAATAATATAAAATTCAATTTAAATAAATGCCAGTTTGGGGTAACTGAACTAAAATTCATGGGTCACATTCTAAGTAATAACGGCGTCGTCATAGATCCAGACAAGCTTAAAGCAATAAATGAATTCCCAGAACCGACGGGAAAAAAGGATTTACAACGGCTATTAGGAGTCGTAAATTATTTGAGTAAATACGTCCCAAACTATTCCCAAGAAACTAAACCTTTACGGGACCTATTGAAAAAGGATGTCGTTTACAGATGGGAAGAGCATCATAAAAGAGCTTTCGAGAAAATTAAAAACAGTTTAATAAACAGCCCCGTCTTAAAATTCTTTGATCCTACTAAAGAAATCGTTGTTTCTGTAGACGCCAGTCAGAACGGCTTAGGAGCATGTTTATTACAGGATTGTCTACCTGTTTGTTATGCTTCGAAAGCCTTAACTGATAACCAAGCAAATCAGGCACAAATAACAAAAGAACTATTAGCAATCTGGTTCGGACTAACTAAATTTCACGAATACGTATTTGCCAGACAAGTAACGGTCGAAACAGACCACAAACCATTACTAGCTTTAATTAAAAAACCCCTACACAAAGTACCTGCACGGTTGCAACGGATAATGTTAGCGTTACAAAAATATAATTATATTTTAACTTATAAGCCAGGTAAACACTTAATATTAGCAGACGCGCTATCAAGAGCTTGTTTACCTGAAACGGCTAGTGATGAGCTAGATATGCAGGACCAAATTTGTGTAATAACTCAACCCACTATTTCAGACGAATACTGGGAAAAGATCAGAGAATTCACTAAAAGTGACCAAGAATTACAAAAATTAATAGAAGTTATATTAAAAGGGTGGCCCCAATGCAATAAATCAATTCACAATTCCATCAGGCCTTATTTCAAAATTAAAAGCGAATTAACAGTAGAAAAGGGCATCATTTATAAAGGCAACAGTTGTGTAATTCCTACAAACTTGAGAAAGTCCATTTTAGAAAAAATTCATTACAGCCATCTAGGTTACAATAAATGCATTAAATTAGCGGAAGAATCAGTATATTGGCCCACTATGCGTAACGAAATCAAACAGACAATAGATAGTTGCCCGATTTGCCAAAAATATGCGTCATCACAACCCCCAGAACCTATGAAAGCTCACGAAATCCCAGCCATTCCGTGGTATAAAATCGGATGCGATATTTACGAAATAAAAGGAATAAATTATTTAATTGCCGTGGACTATTATTCTAAATATGTCGAAGTCGAGAAACTTAACAATTTAACAAGTGCTCACGTAATTAATAAATTTAAAAACATGTTCTCGCGATTTGGTGTTCCGAGATATGCAGTTAGCGACGGAGGAACTCAATTTACCTCCGAACAATTTAAAAAATTTGCAGAAAGTTGGAAATTTGAACATATTGTCACGTCACCAACACATAGTCAGTCTAACGGAATGAGCGAACGCCACGTCCAAACGGCCAAAAGAATGGTTAAAAAAGTAATGGAGGATAATAAAGATATCTATTTAGCATTATTACAATTCCGCAATACACCAATATTTGGAAATAATTCACCAAATGAAATTTTAATGTCTAGAGCTTGTAGAAACCCCTTATTACCTACGAAAATAAATAAATTAAAACCACACTTAATCAATAGTCAGAAGTACAATCAATTTATAAGCAATAATCAAATCAAACAAACAAATTATTATAATAAGAAAAAAGGTGCCAAAGAACTACCTATTTTAGAGCCTAACACCAGAATCTTAGTTCAATTAAAGCCAAAATCAATTTGGGAGCCAGGCGTAATTCTCTATAGATCAGGAGATCGGCGTTATAAAATTTGTGTTGAAAATAAAGGTACTTATATTCGTAATAGAAGATTCTTACGACCCTCTTCTCTGAAAGAGAAAGTAAATAAAACCTGTAACAAGAAACAGGTCTCTTGGTCAAAAAATTTAATTTCAGAAAAGAGGGAAGGAGAGAACGATAATGAAACCAATGTAAATAGTTATAGTTTAAGATGCTTGTCGGGAATTAATAATAGTTTAGTAGAATTAGGTAGTGATAACTGTGCCGGAAATAGTAGTGCCTCGGAAGATACCGAAAGTACGGAAGTGGCGGTCAATGGAAGCAAAGAAAACAGTGCTTCGAAGGTATCAGTGCCGACAAAACAAGACGTTATAACACGCAGTGGCAGAGCAGTACAGAAACCATCTAGGTTCCGGTAATAATGTCGGTAATAACTGTAATTAGGAATAATTAGAATTAAGTAATTAAATTTCTTTAATTTTGTAAAAGAGGAAAGATGTAGAGTGGTAGTTTTGTTATAGTGACTGTACCTACCGGCAGTCGAGGGAATGACCCTTCTCGGGCATTCAGGGTAGTTGCAAAGAGTCGTCAGGCAAGGTTAGACGTACGACACAGATATGCGAGTAAAGAAATAAATATATTAAATAAAAGAGTTGTGTTTAATTTCCGGACCCGAAATAACAAACATAACAGTTTACGATTGCGTATAGTGTGCGTTTGCGCGTCCGATCGGCGCTTGTTCGTTTCTTTGCGAAACTGTTTATCAGTTTTAATCTTCTTATCTCTAACCAGGAATTTGAAGTTTAAAAATCTAATTTAGTAGATTTTACTCGATTTCCGTCACGAACTTCACTTTGTATTAACGCGAAACTCTACACGTTAAACTTTCACAATGTATTAGTTTATTTAAACTCGCGTTTTCCGTTTCAATACTGAATATTCTCCTTCGGTTTGCTACACCACAACAACGTCACCGAATCTGTTACTAATCTTAAGACAATAAACTCGCACTCCGTTAAAAGCTTCAGAACCTGCATTGTTAAAGAGTAAAAAACATCTGTGGTTAAAGAGGCATGAAAAAAATAACCTGTAGGAATTGTAAATTTAGTGGTCAATCCATTTACCACGAAACACATCTTATTTAACGGGGTTTTCCCCAACAGAGTCCGATCCACAAGTATCAAGACCATAAATTCGATCTTCTGTACCATCGCCAATTAACGAGCATATACACTCGGCTGGATGTTTCATGAGAGAAATTTCTTTACATAAGCGCTCTTTAATCAGTTCGTTTTGACCATTATGCTTTCCAAGATACCTGGATATTGTTGATTTAGATGGTAATGTAACTAAGTTGTTCCCGCAAAATTCATATCCCTTGGGTGAACAAAATCGCCAAACGGTACACATGCGTACGGATAGCTCAGACCAATTTGGGTTTTGTTTTTCATAGTTTTTAATGCTGTCCATCAAAAATACTACTCTTTCTTCAGAGTTATCTGCATCATTAACAAGTTGTTTTATGGACTCAAAAGGTAAATTTTTATGGACACAAGTTTGAATGTCTCTCAGTTCAGATAAACACTTTTGGTATTTCTCTTTTACTTGTTGTAACTCTTGAGTTAGAGCATTGCAGCGGGCTTGAAGATCAGTCGTCTCGTCAAAAGTGCTTGCAAGAAGAAAATCTTGGTGATCAGACGAAGTTTGTGAATATCCAAAATCCATAAATTCAATCTACTATAGATATAATAAGTAACGAGGATTTAAAAGACTACTTGCAAATATAGAAGGTACTGGCCCTTTTTACAATCTGCAATATTTATAACTACTATCAAAACTTTCTGCTTGAAAATGTGCTTTGCACAACACTGCGTGATCTGTAATCTGTTTTATATCTGAAATGAATGTTCAAATAGTGAAAATAAAGTTGATGATATCCTGTATCCTCATACCACAAAATTGGAGAAAAACTCAAGCCAGTCATTTCGAGCATTGAGTTCAGCAGGTACTTCAAAAAAGGAGACTTTCTGTTCTTACACAAAAGACATTTCTTAACCATTTTGAAGATTAAGATTTTATATAAAATCTTTTTACAAGTTAAAGATAGGTAGCTTACACAATCTCAGATTTTTATATAAATTTGTTACACTGTTGTTAAAGTAAAAGGGATTTGTATCCGTACAATAAATACGTTGATTAGCAACAATAAATATTTTGAATTTTAGTAGTAAATCAAAAAAAACAGTAACTGGAAGATCTATCAACCGATGGCGACACGGTCGGGAACGCTTGAGATGGCCATAATGTTTACATTTAATAGTAGTTGGTCATGATGAAACCAATGATAGTAGGTAGATGTAGAGTTCCTAAATGAAAACTTTAACTGTGTTATTTTAGAGTTAGGACACGGATGTCAAAATCTACCTCTTTCTAGGCCGAAACTAAGATATATAAAACAATGGTAGATCAACTCCCCTATGCTTGCCATGATAAATTTTTCACCCAAAATTGAAACGAGATCATTAGTTCGAAAGTCGCCGCTATAACGTTGAAATTCACAACCCATTATTTGTTTGATGGTCACTGTTTAAAACCAAGCTTCTCCGTTGTTTGGTTGTCACTGGTTTTCCCTTTCTTTCGGTTTATCGTGAAGTCGCTCCTGCGCGTTTGAGCTCCCTTCTCAATAGTAGAGGGAAGTAACAAAATGGCTTTTTGGTACGAGAAGTTGAATGGGCGAGATATATTAGAAATTGGTTTTAAATATTAATTCGCTTTAGCGGAATAAATCTCACATTCAACAGAACGATCGCTTGATTATTTATATGCGATCAATCGTCAAATTGGACGGATTACGTTCTAGTACAAACCATTTTAGGTAAATTATTTTAGTTAAAACCTCGTTGCGCTAAATCTCACAAATATCTTTTTATTTTAGGTAATATTATTTCCCTAGCCGTCACCTTGAGGGAATTGTATTGTAAAAGACCTTTCAGTTTATAGAAAGGTAAAAATCTTCAGATATTTAAAAATAATACAATATACAGGGTGATTTCTTTGTAGGTCTTTTTGTTTTGGGTTTTGTTGTTCGTTGGTGTATTCTTGTTCCTGCCCGTCTGACCGTGTATTTTAATTGGAAGGTTCTTCTCCTTTGTGTCCGTACCTACATCTATACATATACCGGGTCGGAGAAAAACAACCAAATATCGAAGGGTGAAGCGAAAACCCCCTAAGCAAGGCTTTAAACATACAGCCGTGGGTCTTCGAATGGTGGGATGTTTGTCTAAATTTGTATGTATTATGTGTCATTTTATTTATGTATATGTATATATTTATTCAATGTGTTTACAATTTATGCATGCATGTTAATTTTAAGGATAAAACGAGATCTCGAATAGTGGAATTGTTGTAGGGTAGTTTTAAGTACAACCAACTGTGATACAAATCACCATTCACCTTTTTTTTTGTTGAAACATTACATTTTTTTTATCTGCACAATAGAAAATAGTTGCAAGTAAAATAAAGCCCTACTTAGAACGTTTACATTTCACTACGTGCGTTTTATTTATTTATTATTTATTTATTTGTATGATTTTAATATTACTTTCCAGTTCGTCATTTGTAAGTATATATGTACGGTACGACCAAAATATTGGAAGTTGCCCATATTTTAGTAGATCTATTTCTTCGTTTGTCTGATAAGCTTGAAGCTTTAGTAATAAGCATTGTTTTTAAACGAAGTGGCGCTTGTTTTTTTTTATCTTTTATATCTTGTATTACCCCGCCCCTCTCCGACTTATTGGGGGCTAGCTGGCAAAAACTAAAGCAGTGTTATTTGGATCAAGCTGATACTTCCAGCACAGCTACATTTTGGTTGGTTAAGTGTTTCTTTATATAAAAATAGCCTTTGTGTTTCTGTAGGCTATAGTAAATTAGCGCCCATGCGTGAGGCCTGTTATTGAAAATTCTACTTTGTTAAAACCACTTAAGATTTGTTGTTCTTGCATGTTAGAATAGTTGGGGAATATATTTTGCCTGATAGATTAAGTATTTAGTAATTTAGGATAAAGAACCAACTCCAGGATTGATTTTGTAATTTGTTGTATTCTTGTTACAAGTTATTTGATTAGTATTGATTATTAATCTTATTATAAATTAGTTATTCGTTTTGTTAGTTTTGATTATTAATTAGTTCATTATGGAACGGAAGATCCATATAGATAGGTTAAGTAAATCAGAACTATCTTATGAGTTAGCTATTAGAGGTCTTCCTGACTCTAATGTTGATAGTATGCGAAAGTCTCTTCGACAGTTGATGAAAATGGAACAAGATCAGTCCGTACTTGAGTTACCAGCTCATCCGTTTACTTTTGAAGAAGATTCAGATGCTATTTCTACAGCTATTATTGAACTTAATACGGCTTTGGAGTCATTTGATGATAGTGTGGATTCTAATCCGTATAAAAAATTGCAAAGTAGGTTAAGTCACATATTAGGTAGGGCTGCGGCCATGAAAGCCAAAGATGAGGCTTCTGCATCAAAGCGGGCCGAGTTCATTCAATCCATTCTTGGATTAATGAGCGATATTCACGATAAAGCTTCAGTACCACAGGTAACTGATGAAGTAGCTGTTCAGTTAGGGTTAGGTTTAAGCGTTGGGGAAGCTATTGTTAATTCTCCTGCGGGCAACCCAGCAGCTTCTTCTACACTTGCTGCTCCTGATCCTCAATGTGGTCAGCCGAAGTCTGTACCGGTCTTTAAATGGGGACTTGATAAGTTTGCAGGACATGAATCTAAGATTTCTTTAAATGCTTTTTTGCAACAAGTGGATGAGTTGTCTATTGCTCGGAATGTATCAAAGACCCAGTTATTTGCATCTGCTTTGGATCTTTTTAAAGACCAAGCACTTTTGTTTTATAGGTCTAGAAGAAATGAAGTATCTGATTGGGATTCTTTGGTTAAACTTTTGAAAGAGGAATATCTCCCTTTAGATTATGATGATAAGCTTTTAGAAGAAATTCGTAGGAGGACTCAAGGTCCTAATGAACCGCTAGGGACTTATTTAGTAGCTATGGATAATTTATTTTCCCGATTATCAACAAAATTTTCTGAAGGGATTAAATTAAGATTACTGTTAAAGAACTTAGCTCCATTTTACCAATTTCATTTGTCGTTTAAAGAAATTAATTCTATCTCTGATTTACTACAATTTGGTAGACAGCTTGAAGCTTCAAGGTTGAGGGCGGACAGTTATGTTCCTCCAACTAGAAGGAAAACCGACTTAGAGCCAGATTTAGCTTTTGTTGAGACTGCTAGTAATTCCAGTAGTGCTGCTTCAGATGTTTCGTCACGGTTGTGTTTTAATTGTAGGAAAACAGGACACGTGCGTTCTGCATGTTCTTCTCCCTTGATTAAACGTTGTTTTGGTTGTGGTGAGATGGGGGTCACTAAGACTTCTTGTAAGAAATGTTCTCCTAGGGATAATAATTCGGGAAACGGTTTTAACTCGGCATTAATGGGTGGTGTTAGTACCGAGTCTTCTTTTCAAGCAACCACTGTATTATTAAATTTTATCCTTGCTCATGCCGAAGGAGATGAACGCCCGTATTTGTCTATAAAAGTTTTGGGTCATGATTTGTTAGGTCTTTTAGATTCCGGTGCTTCTCGGACTATAGTTGGTAAACCAGGTTGGTCGTTTTTATGTAGTTTAGGTTTTGGTGCAGGTTTATCTAAGTTTGGAGCGACTGATTGTCGTGTAGCAATTGGTCAAACTGTGAAGAGCATTGGTCAAGTTGATGTACCGATCCAACTTCAGGATCGAATGCATATTATTTCTATTTTGGTAGTTCCGGATCTTCCACAGACTTTGATTTTGGGTATTGACTTTTGGAACCTTATGGGTATTGTTCCCAATTTGAGACAAGGCAGTTGGCGATTTGTAAAAGATTCTGACAATTCGTCTGTTGAACTGTAATCTATTGAGGTTATGCCTCTTAGTAATTCTACACTTAGTTTTGAACAGAAATTGGAGTTAGAGAAAATTTTGAATGAGTCTAAAGCACTTCCAAGTGAGATGTTAGGTTGTACCTCTAGGGTTGAGCATGTTATTCGTACAAATTCTGAACCGATTAAGCAGAGATATTATCCGGTTAGTCCGTTTATGCAACGTCTTATCGATGAAGAACTTGATCGTATGTTGAGCTTAGGTGTCATTGAACCGTCTTCTAGTGGCTGGTCCAACCCAGTCCTAATGGTCAAAAAGAAAGATGGGGCCTACAGATTTTGCATAGATTTTCGTCGTCTTAATCGTGTGACTGAGAAGGATGCTTATCCTATTCCCTATGTTAGTGCTACTTTGGATAAACTTCGAAATGCCAAATTTTTGTCATCGTTGGATGTTAAGTCTGCCTATTGGCAAATTCCTTTATCTGAGGATTCCCGTAAATATACGGCTTTTACAATCCCCAATCGTGGCCTTTTCCAGTTTACTCGTATGCCTTTTGGGTTACATAATGCCCCTGCAACTTGGCAAAGGTTTATTGATAATGTTCTTGGTCCATCTATGGAACCATATGTTTTGGTGTATCTGGACGATATAGTCATCGTTACAGATAGTTTTGAAAAACATATTGAAATATTAAGAGAGGTTTTTAATCGACTGTCTTTGGCTGGTATCACTTTAAGTTCGGATAAGTGCAAATTTTGTGTTCCTGAGCTACGATACTTAGGTTATGTAGTTAGTCAGAAGGGAATTCATGTGGATCCTGAGAAAGTCCAGGCCATTATGAATATTCAGCCTCCTCGGAATGTGACTGAAGTTAGAAGTCTGATAGGTTTGACTTCATGGTACCGTCGTTTTGTACCACAGTTTTCTGATATCATTCAGCCGTTGACAACCCTTCTTAAGAAAGGTGTCAAATTTTATTGGTCATCTGAGTGTGAATGTAGTTTGCGGACTTTGAAAGAAGCTTTGGTTAGGGCACCTATTTTACGTTGTCCAGATTTTGAGTTGCCATTTACTGTTCAAACCGATAGTAGTGGTTTTGGTTTAGGTGCTGTCTTGACGCAACAGATTGATGGCGAGGAAAGTGTAATATGTTACCTTAGTCGTTCTCTCACTCGTCAAGAGCGAAATTATTCTACGACTGAGAGGGAATGTTTAGGAGTTTTATGGGCCGTAGAAAAACTTAGACCATATTTAGAAGGCCGTCGTTTCACGGTGATCACCGATCACTATTCTTTGGTGTGGTTACATAATTTAAAAAACCCGACAGGTCGTTTAGCTAGGTGGTCTTTGAGACTCCAAGAATATGACTTTCAGGTGGTCCATCGTAAAGGTAAAGACCATTTGGTACCTGATGCGTTATCACGTTTCGTACCGATTCTTGACAGTATTGAGTCAGGTGATGAGCCTGTTATAGTTTCAACCGATAAGTGGTATAATAGTATGGTTGATAGGGTTCGGGCTAAACCTGCTAAGTTTTCTCAATGGCGTATTACTAATGAAGGTTTATATAAATCTATGAAAACCGAAAATGATTCTGATACCGTTTGGAAACTTGTTGTACCTAAAGAAAATAGACTTGCTATTCTTCGTCAGGCACATGATCATCCTACTTCCGGTCATGGTGGAGTATATAAAACATATCATAGATTAACTCCCAAATATTATTGGCCAAAAATGCAAGCCGATGTAACTCGATATATTAAAACTTGTCAAATTTGTCAAAAATGTAAACCAGATTTAAGACCTCCTGCTGGACTGTTAGTTCCGCAACCAATTGTTGATCGCCCTTGGCAGATGGTCAGTATAGATTTGATTGGTCCTCTCCCGAGGAGTACAAAAGGTTATTCATATGTCTTAGTCATAATGGACTATTTTAGTAAATTTTGTTTGCTATTTCCTCTTCGGAATAGTTCAGCGAAGATGGTTTGTTCGAGAATTGAAGATGAAGTCTTCTTAGTTTTTGGAGTACCTAGATTGGTGTTGGTAGACAATGGAGCCCAGTTTACTGGTCGTGAGTTTCGCACTCTTTGTAGTAACTATTCTGTAAAAATTCGTTTTAATGCGCATTATCACCCGCAATCAAATCCCACAGAAAGAGCGAACAGAAATGTTAAAACTATGATTCGTTCCTATGTTAAAGAGAATCAGCGTTCTTGGGCAGATGAATTAGCAAAGATTGGGTGTGCCCTTAGAACTGGTCGTCACGAAACTACTGGTTATACTCCCTATTTCTTAACTTTTGGTAGGGAACATATTTTAAAAGGCACTGATCATAAAATATCTGATAAAGTTCAAGATCTGCAAGTTGATCGTTCGTCTGCTACTGTTATTCCTGATAAATTGCAGGGAGTTTTTGAGGTAGTGCGTAATAAAATAAAAACTTCTTTTGATCGCAATAAACGTTACTATGATCTCCGTAAGCGAGATACTCAATTTGTTATTGGTGACAAAGTTTTAAGGAAAAATTTTGCTCTTTCTGATGCGAGTAAATATTTTTCACATAAACTTGCTCCTCGTTATATTGGTCCTTTTACCATTCACAAAAAGGTGTCTCCTTGGACTTATATTTTAGCTGATGAACTTGGTAGGGAAGCCGGTAAATTTCATGCCAAAGATTTGAAAGAGTATGTTCCGAATCATGTCGGAGATTAGGGTCATTTGGTTGTTTTTTTGGGGGAACCATTTGGTGGTTTGGGTTCCACAGAGTTCAGCGATGGTTGGGGCTGTCCTCATTTGGAGCGTTTAGTGATACGCTCAGTTCGACCTAATATCTGTCGACTTGTTAGGGCTTATTAGTTTTTATTTAGATCTTTGTTTTGCAGGTATCTATTTTTGGCTTTTATACCAAGGGTTTTGATATAGCAATTTCGACTTTTGTTTTGGCTTAGCCAAACTATTTTTTTTTGTATACCGGATTTGACAATTTCTCTTCTCCTTTTTACCTTCTCCTTCTTTCTTATACCGATTTTGACTCCATATTTGCAATAGCACGGCTTGGGCTGGATCCCCAAGACCGTGGTTCTTTTGAGTTTCTTTGGACTGAACTCCCTTTTTAACCCCTGGTCTCTTCTTCTCTTGTTCTCTGTCTCAAACGGTACGTGTGTGGTGTCCGGGTGGTTAGTGTTGCTGAGTAGCGCTTCCGAGCCTTGGATGCGGGGGTTTGGCGCTGTTCAGTCTCCACGACGTTGGAACTGGCAGTGCCCCGCATCGTGTGTGAAGTTGTGCTCTTCGGTGGCTCTGCCATCTGCCCACTTCACATGTGTCCGGGCGAGCCCTTCTTTTTCACTCTGTTTTCTTTTCTTCTTTTTTCCTCTACACTACCCTCTATTGGGTGCGAGCAGAGAGTATGTCGGCGGCTCTCTGTTCAGTTCTTTTTGCTGGCCATGTTCAGTGGTTCGTGCTGGTAGGTTTTGTTGTGAGTCGTTGCCAAGCCTCGGGCACTGGGAGTTGCTCAGTGGTCCCTTCCCGACGTGGAATACCACTGTGCCCAGTACCGTGTGTGAAGCGCGTCTTTGCAGTGAACCCTGCTTGCCCGACCATTGTTCATGCTTCGGGGTGGAACCTTTTGTTCCTCTGTTCTTTCCTTACCTCCACCTCCAATTTGTGTTTGTCCTTTGTTGTTTTTTTGGATTTTTTTGGATCACCTTTCTGGTGTTAATTTTTGGTGCCATGTTTTTTTTTGTCATGGTATTTTTCATCCTGGTGGATTGTTCTTTCGATTTATTTTGGGCAAGTTAGATTTTAGCAAGGCTAGGTTATGCTAAGCCGCGAAAGGGTTTTCGCGACTGGGAGTTGAGGGGGGAATTATAACGTTGAAATTCACAACCCATTATTTGTTTGATGGTCACTGTTTAAAACCAAGCTTCTCCGTTGTTTGGTTGTCACTGGTTTTCCCTTTCTTTCGGTTTATCGTGAAGTCGCTCCTGCGCGTTTGAGCTCCCTTCTCAATAGTAGAGGGAAGTAACAAAATGGCTTTTTGGTACGAGAAGTTGAATGGGCGAGATATATTAGAAATTGGTTTTAAATATTAATTCGCTTTAGCGGAATAAATCTCACATTCAACAGAACGATCGCTTGATTATTTATATGCGATCAATCGTCAAATTGGACGGATTACGTTCTAGTACAAACCATTTTAGGTAAATTATTTTAGTTAAAACCTCGTTGCGCTAAATCTCACAAATATCTTTTTATTTTAGGTAATATTATTTCCCTAGCCGTCACCTTGAGGGAATTGTATTGTAAAAGACCTTTCAGTTTATAGAAAGGTAAAAATCTTCAGATATTTAAAAATAATACAATATACAGGGTGATTTCTTTGTAGGTCTTTTTGTTTTGGGTTTTGTTGTTCGTTGGTGTATTCTTGTTCCTGCCCGTCTGACCGTGTATTTTAATTGGAAGGTTCTTCCCCTTTGTGTCCGTACCTACATCTATACATATACCGGGTCGGAGAAAAACAACCAAATATCGAAGGGTGAAGCGAAAACCCCCTAAGCAAGGCTTTAAACATACAGCCGTGGGTCTTCGAATGGTGGGATGTTTGTCTAAATTTGTATGTATTATGTGTCATTTTATTTATGTATATGTATATATTTATTCAATGTGTTTACAATTTATGCATGCATGTTAATTTTAAGGATAAAACGCGATCTCGAATAGTGGAATTGTTGTAGGGTAGTTTTAAGTACAACCAACTGTGATACAAATCACCATTTACCTTTTTTTTGTTGAAACATTACATTTTTTTTATCTGCACAATAGAAAATAGTTGCAAGTAAAATAAAGCCCTACTTAGAACGTTTACATTTCACTACGTGCGTTTTATTTATTTATTATTTATTTATTTGTATGATTTTAATATTACTTTCCAGTTCGTCATTTGTAAGTATATATGTACGGTACGACCAAAATATTGGAAGTTGCCCATATTTTAGTAGATCTATTTCTTCGTTTGTCTGATAAGCTTGAAGCTTTAGTAATAAGCATTGTTTTTAAACGAAGTGGCGCTTGTTTTTTTTTATCTTTTATATCTTGTATTACCCCGCCCCTCTCCGACTTATTGGGGGCTAGCTGGCAAAAACTAAAGCAGTGTTATTTGGATCAAGCTGATACTTCCAGCACAGCTACATTTTGGTTGGTTAAGTGTTTCTTTATATAAAAATAGCCTTTGTGTTTCTGTAGGCTATAGTAAATTAAGGCTAGATGCCGCAACAGTGAAACGTGAGTGTCAAACCAAACCACATCTGCTAACCTTCAAAATTTATTAAGCTTTTTTAATAATAATAAAATTTATATTTTTATTATTGTCATTCGAGAATTTAATTGATGTTTCTTATGCAGCTTTGTTTCTGTTTATTATAATTAACAAGCCAGAATTAATAAAAAATACCGCGTTCTCAAATATACAGGTAAGTTTAAATGAACACTTATTTCTAAACTAATTTTTCTGGTTTGTTTTCGATAGCAAAACGCAATTCGTATCATGTGATAAATTTTACCAGTAAATAGTTCGATGTTTAATTGTTCTATTAAAATTGCTCTTTTTAGGGATTCCACCTTTCTGTATGTGGCTAATGGTAATGGAGTGAGGGCCGTTATGTATTTCTCAATCACAATATAAGGTATTTAGAAAATCAGTTGTCAAAATGTAATTTTTAAATTTATCATAAAATGAAATCGCTTTAATCTAAACCTCTTATATTTTCAGGGACATTGCATGGAAGGTCTTGTATGGATTCTCATGGAAGTGACTGAGGTTCTTCAAATAACTTCAAAATTTGGTTAGCAGAAAGAATTTTGTTTCCAAAATATGAATATGTTTGTACTACAGGGTCAAACCAATCTTTACGTACATTACATTTATGTTTAGATTTTATTGTAATAGTGATCGATGTCGACTTCACTTTCCTTGCCAGACCACAATTGGTCTGGTATATCATTGACTTCGTTGTTGTCATCATCGATGGCCTTGTTATTTGTTATTTTATAAATGTTTGTAATTAAATTTTTAAAATATAAATATTTCATAGATAGTTTTGCTGTAATTGATCTTGTTTGTTACAGAGATAGATGCACAATAATATAATTGTTATCAAGTCAAAAAACTATTGCTTTTCAGTACAAAAGTCTGTGTTCTGCTGTCGTATTTAATATTTTTGTCCCTTTCACATGTGGACCATGTGTATATTGCTATTTAGCTTCTTGTTACTATAAAAATTATGCTGAGATGTGTGCTTTATTGCTATTAATTACCAGTAACAGTTTTACTTAACCTGCTTAATGCATATAATTAAAAACATGTTTAAGCATTAAGTATATATAATTCGACTTATACCTACTCTTTTTTAATACTTGAAATCTTTAGAGCGTCTAATAGGTTTGAATTTCGCATATAGATTTTTTTATAGTGGCACACAAGGTCTTTACTTGTTAATAAAACTCTTGTTGCATCAATCCATGCTTGCAGTTTATCTGCTTTCCGTAAAATATTACAAAATAATTGATGAATTTGATTACAATTCTCATAAGAAATGTTTGCATAGGTCAATTTGTATTCTTATTATTTAAGTTGAATGAAAATAAAAAAAGATGTTACCTTAGTTTGCTGTAACAAATAAAATTTCAATTTAGTTTTATTACCAAAGATGTTTTAAATAAAGAAGAGTCGCAATTTAGCATTTTAATAGTGCCAAAGAATCTTGTACCTCTATCATCATGAAAAAGTTTATTTAATTTGTATTACGAAAAATACGCCAAAAGCAAATATTCATTATTACAGGTTATGTCGCTGTAGAATGACAATCATGCTTGCGCACGTCGCGCCATCTATCAGAAATTTAGCTCGCGTTAAAATTGGTTGACGAAATGACGGCGAGTTGACATACCATATGTTATTTATATATCTTGGCCGAAACTAAGCTGCCTGAAGCAGAGATACTTTTTTCTCTCTTTTTACTTTAGTGACAACATTCAGCAACTGTCAATTAGAAATTTTAGGTTATGCTGGCATATTTATTTCTATGCATGTAAAAAATTTTAATGTGCGCATTATCATTTATTTACTGTCTGTAGAGACTTTTCCAAACTACTATAGTACATATATCAATTTTACGACAGCTTTTAATAAAGTATTAATTGCACCGAATTTCAGATTTTTATAATTGTCATACTGATATTTTAATTTATTAAACCAATTTTCATGATTACCAACCTTCGAATAAACAGTTTCAAAATATGAAATGTAGCTAGGAAGATTTGACATGCTTGACTTAACTCTAAATAACACAGAGCGTAGTTCATATTTAGGAACTCTAGGTAGATGTAGTAGACAAGTAAGTCAAAATAACCTTAAAAAGCATTGAGGTGATTATGAAATTATAAAGTTGTAACAAAAAATTCATCAATCCTATACAATGGATTTACAAAATAATCTGTTGTAATTCTCTTTTTTAAAGTACTATTTGATAAAGATTTGGTACGACCTGGGAAAAGAACTGTAGCATTTTAAAGAAAAGAGATAATCAAAACTATTTTGAGCTTTTTCGATTGAACTTTAAATAGGTATATATATATTGTACTGTTATATCTAGTATTATACTCATAACGTTGAGTTTAAGAGTGTACTTACTCCTTTAATTATATTCAGTCTAATAAAGTTAAACAGGGTGTAGAAAAATTAACATCATGGGTATTATTAAATTCAGAAAGTTCTTATGTCATAGATGAAAGTAAAACGTCAATTTTAGTACTGTTATTTTTTTTGCAGATTGTGAAAGTACCTTAAATATTGTTGATACAATGGATGACGATGAATTAACAGCAATCAAAGAAGAATTGGAGATCAAACCACAAATAATGAAAGATTCCAATTCAATGGATGAGATTGACACATATTCGAAGAAAGTCGAAAATCTGTTTAGTAACTCCAGTACTTCACAAGAACCCACACCAGCCATTGGTAATAGTAAAAAAAGACGCATGTTAAGTCATAGTGGTGAGAAACCATTTGAGTGTAATTTGTGTGACTACAAATCTTCCCGAAGTGGTGATCTTAAAAGACACATGCGCACTCACACTAGTGAGAAACCATTTGAGTGTAAAGTGTGTAACTACGAATCCTCGACTAGTGGTAATTTTAAACAACACATGTTAATTCATTCTGGTGAGAAACCATTTGAATGTAATTTGTGTGATTACAAATCTTCCGGAAGTGGTAATCTTAAAAGACACGTGCGAACTCACACTGGTGAGAAACCGTTTGAGTGTAGCTTGTGCCACTACAAATGCTCAAGTAGTGGTGATCTTAAAAAACATATGCAAACTCACACTGGTGAGAAATCATTTGAGTGTAATTTGTGTGACTACAAATCTTCCCGAAGTGGTGATCTTAAAAGACACATGCTATCTCATACCGGTGAAAAACCATTTGAGTGTAAAGTGTGTGACTACAGATTTTCTCAAAGTAGTCACCTTAAAACGCACATGCAATCTCACACTGGTGAGAAACCCTTTGAATGTAATTTGTGTGACTACAAATGTTCTCGAAGTGGTAGTCTTAAATCACACATGTGCACTCACACTGGTGAGAAACAGTTTGACTGTGATTTGTGTGACTACAAATTTTCTCAACGTGCTCATCTTACAACACACATGAGAATTCACAATGGTAAGAAACGATTTGTGTGTAATGTGTGTAATTACAGATTTTTAAAAAATTCTAGTCTTAAAAGACACATCCACACTCACACTAATGAGAAACCATTTGAGTGTAATTTGTGTAACTACAAATCCTCGACTAGAGGTAATCTTAAACTACACATGTTAATTCATACTGGTGAGAAACCATTTGAGTGTAATTTGTGTGATTACAAATCTTCTGGAAGTAGTCATCTTAAAAGACACATGCGAACTCATACTGGTGAAAAGCCATTTGAGTGTAATTTATGTGGCTACAAATTCTCTCGAAGTGGCAATTTTAAGCGACACATATTAACTCACACTGGCGAGAAACCATTTGTGTGTAATGTATGTGACTACAAATGTTCTCGAAGTGGTAGTCTTAAAATACATATGCAATCTCACACTGGTGAAAACCCATTTGAGTGTAATTTATGTGGCTATAAATTCTCTCGAAGTGCTAATCTTAAGCAACACATGTTAACTCACACTGGCGAGAAACCATTTGAGTGTAATTTATGTGATTACAAGTGTTCTCGAAGGCGTGATTGTAAAACACACATGCGAATTCATACTGGTGAGAAACCATTTGTGTGTAATGTATGTGACTACAAATGTTCTCGAAGTGGTAGTCTTAAAATACACATGCAATCTCACACAGGTGAAAAACCGTTTGTGTATGTGATTACAAATGTTCATTAAGTTCTACTCTTAAAACACACATACAAATTCGCACTGGTTAGAAACCGATTGTGTGTAATGTATGTGATTACAGATGTTCAAAAAAATCCTACTTTTAAAACACATGCGCACTCACACTAGTGATAAACCATTTGAGTGTAATTTGTGTGATTACAAATCTTTCTAAAGTTATCACCTTAAAAGACACATGTGAACTCACACTGATGAGAAACTGTTTAAGTATAATTTATGTGACTAGCACTAGTGCATTCATACCATTTAGGAGATACTGTCAGTGGGTGGCAAGAGCATGATTTCTTCATTGCCACATAGCAAGATACTATACAGTATACTGACAGAACCTCCTCAAAGCTACGTAGGTGCCCCGGCTGGCAACTACAATTGTTCACAAAGTCATTATGTTCATTAAATTTGCATAACATTTACTAAATGTTAATGTTTTACTTAAGTTTTAAGATGGGTAGATTTTAAATAATGATGGAATTAAGTTTAAATTTAAAAAATGCTAATTTCTAAGAATTTCCACAACACTGTTCCGTTGCATTAAGAAATAAGTTGGTGGAACTATATCTGAAAAATTGTATATTGTAAAAGAAGTTATAAACATTTTATATAAGTTTAGCTACATTATTAATTTTCCTAGTAGCGCTGGAATAGAAATTTAGGTGAAAATTACGTGCTTCTAATTATTTTTGCATGCCACTATTAATATTCGAAAGTAATGCTCAATGGCTTGCAATAATTCCCCGCGGTATATCTTTAGCACGTAAGAAATAAGTCCTTTTCATGGTTTTGTCACTACCATAACATTCACATACTTTTGACGAGTATGTGTATTGAACAAAACATTTAATTTATAAAATCCTTACACATAATATGGCGAAGAAAACGTTTAGTCTCATTTTTAGTGCAATGAGAAGAGGTAGAAAAATTTATAATTCTCATAAACTGTGTTTGTTAACTTAATTGTAAACTGTGTAAGTAAAATAAAGTACTTAATGTGTTGTAGTTACTTATGTGTAAATAAAGTACTTAAATTTGAAAGAATGAATGATATATCAATATCAATTTTGAGTTGCACCCAATAGATATTTTTATATATAATTATAAATTGGTTAGTTAGACTGTCTTTTGTTAATTTGCTTGATGCAGGGTTGTATTACAATAAAGTGTTATTTGAGGTATACTTATTTGAATTTATGTATAAAGTCAACATTAGTTAGAGTCAGTAAATAGCCGTTTTTTATTATTATTTTTTAGATATTTTGAGCTTTGCATTTTAATTAATACGAAAGGGTTAATTGCAAAATGTCTACTAGCGCGCTAATGTAATTCCACTAATATTAAACTATAATATGATGCAATACAAAAATTAATTGAAAATTTATTAAGTATACACTAAGCATTTAATAATAACAATATTCCGATAGCATATTCCGTTTATATATTCTCACGTTTTGCTTATAAGAATACTATGTTATCTACTTACATACTTAATTACGTAAATATAAATTGTAAATCATTAATTTAATTATAACATAAATAAACACTCTATTTACCTTTAGAGATCTAATAGCCCAAGAGCTGACGACCAAAAAGTGTAAGAGTTTTGTAAAGGCTAATATTTTAATATTAGCTTATATTTAGAGTGTAAATAAGTATCCTACACAAAAGAAACTCGGAAATGGGGACACTCGGCGTCAGCACAGTTAGGAAGTTGTAACAAGAAGTATCACCTAAGTGTTTTCTAAAAGCTGAAAATTGATCACTAAGCAGTTTATGTAATAAAAAACTGGAAAACAGTCGTCAGGCAGCGTAATGATCGAACACTTTTCATTGTAAAAGAATAAGAATAATTTCAATTTTATTTATCAGGATGTATACATTATATTATTTTCATATAATAGTATGCATAATTACCGTTTCAATAAAAAAAAAGTAAAATATTTATCTGTTTTATTTATATGACAGGTTAAGTCTTCAATGTTTTTATAACTGTAGATATTGCAAGATGGAACTGACATGTGCAAACCGGGTCTTACGGTTGTTCATTTCCCAAACAAGTTCTACAATCGAACTCTAGATGTTTGTAAACTACATTGCGAATACATATGCTCATGTCTGGTTCGTCATTAAGAAGTATGAGCCAGTGAAATAAGGTCCTAAACATATCTTTAAGGTTATTCAAACAACGAAACATTTGCGAGACGACATTATAAGAATCATCGATCCTGTAATTGAGAGAAACGCGTTTTTCTGTCACCCAGAGAACATATTGTTGGTTATGATAGTGGATCAGAGACTACATATACGAAAGTTGTGTTACAGGAGGGTACTAAAGGCAAGGACCAAAAATCCGAAAAGGAAGTCTGTTAGAACTTTTTCGACTTCCTCAACAAATTCTGATGCCACGGACTACAGTCAGCTGGTATATTGGACAAAATGTAAGCTGCCGCCCCCACCAATGATGGAAAGCTTAACAACAGAGACTATTTCGTCAGTTCTGCAAGATAAAACTCTGCTTGAGCTTCATTTCTTAAGTTGTCCATGTCGTACCCATGTTGAAAGATGTGTCACGCTTGAAACTCTGCAGAAAAAGTGTGCGAACAAGAAAATAGAGATGACTACATTAGAGCAACTTTGCTCTCAAGCAAGCAAAAATCTCAATTTAAGACAACGTCTTTGACTAAATCAACATAATTTAACACACCCTAATTAGTTGGATGGTTGGGTAGGGTGTGGGTAGAAATCGAATTGCAGTCACCTCCTCGTGGTGAGTTCTGGGTCACTTCATAAAAATATTGTGAAATGGGTGAAGAGTTGGAAAAAGATGTACTCTTATCAAAATAGAATTATATGTATAAAATCACTGACATTAACGGATTATTAAGACAGACCGCCTTTTATAATTTAAAATACCATAGTGCGTCTGTTTGTAAAACGGTAAAACCCCCGATTTTTCAGGAAAGTTCAAAAATTTTAGCCCTAATGCTCGAACTCAAAATGAAGCCTGTAAATTTTAAAAATATTTTGTTATTATCACGCATAACAAATTAAGTACTTAGACGCTATTAAAAGCCAAAAAACGTTACCTGTGTATTTTGAGCGTAAAGGTAAAATCTAGTGTTTTTTTGTCATTTTTCCAAACGTTAGGCTTTTTGCGCGAACTGAAGATCCAACGTATGGTTTTTTAAAATATCTTTCCGTTGATTAGTATGCAAATACGCAACTTTTGAGCCTTATTAGAATTCGACACTCGAAAAATTGACTTTTTCGATCCACCCTACTGTCTATGAGTTCACCTTTAAGGTTATAATTATGTTTTTTAAATTCCTCAATTATTTTCTTTTCTACATCCTCCCCGTCAGTTTCCGGAAGGGCATAAATTCTGATACTATTACGTCGTGAATATTGTTCCAAGTCTTGAATTCTTTTCTCTAGGATTTCTTGTTTTTCTATAAACTTTTGAGTATTTTTTTACATCTTTTATTTTTCCATTTATTAATTCATTTATCTTGATCGACATTGTATATGTTAGTTTCTTTACGTTTTCTTCGTTGTTAAAATAGACATTTAAACCATTTGCTATAAAATTTGCTATTTCCACTTTATCTTCTCGTGTTAAAACAATTTTAAATTTCTCATATGGTGTTATCAATTTTCCATTTTGTCGCCGTTTTTTCTGGTTTTTTTTTGTTTGTTCAAATGTTTTCTTTAATTTACTCACATACAGATTTCTAGGACCGGAGATACACGCGTCTACTCGCTACACCAACTCATACCGAATATTACTTATGGATTACCTCCCCAAAGGATTTATGATGATCGGCGAACATTATGCGAGTTTAATAGTTCAATTGCGAGCGGCACTAAAAGAAAAAAGAAGAGAGAAATTAAGACTGGGCGTGTTGCTGCTTTCTGATAATGCATCTTCCTACACGGCTCATGGAAACCAACCAACCACCACAGTCCAGACCTTTTTCCCAGGCGACTTCTATCTGTTTCTCAATTTGAAAAAAGAGTTACGTGGTAGATTTCAAGATGAAAGCAGCCGTTAATCGAAAGTAGCCGAAATAAAAACAAAATAACTTACACCTTTGTGTTTAAATACCTTAAGCTCGATTCCCTGCAGACACTCCTCGTTTGTACAAGATAAATTGCTTTGCGGTTATATCGCGGGATGCGGGATAGAAGCTTTAAATGCGGGACAATCCCACAGAACCCGGGACGTCTGGCAACCCTGCTCATACTATAATTATAGTACGGTTGGCAACGCTGCAATATGATTGACATTTTAATCCGACAGCTGTTATTAGAAGATTGAAGTTTTTAAATAAACCAAGGAATAAACGTAAACGCCTTGTAAGTTATTGGTATTATTGTTTAATTTAAACAATATTAACAATATTAAACATTTAATTAAGTATTGGGAGTGTATTATGTTCCTACCGGTAGGTAAGAAATTTCTGGAAAAAACTGTTCCTATCGGTAGGCGTTTTGTGTTTCTTTAAAAATTCACCTATCGGTAGGTGAATTCTTTTTAGATAATTTTTCACCTTCCGCTTTACCGATTTGTTATATTAACTATCTAAATAAAGCTTAAAGGAATTGTACTGTCTGATATAAAAAAACAAAAACAGATTTTTTTTCAGGTCACCCATCATTTCCAACACTATCTAGATTCTACAAGATAATACATGTACGAGCACTGCAGTATGGGATTGTTTACCAATAGCAAGGAATATTTAGGTTTTCTGAGCAGCACAAGATTATTGTAAAATAATAAGTGTTGCAGTCGAAATCGGCACGTAACGCAGCGCATTGCATCAAATTTCGTGTATTACGAGGGTAAATCAAATATAAACGGTAATTTTTTTTCAGCATTTATTGAATAACGTTATACATAAATCATTGTTTTAACATTTTACAATATAGTCTCCTGCGTGATCTACACACTTTTGCCACCGATTTGGAAGTTTCAGTATTCCATGGTTATAGAAAGTTTGAGGGCGAGTTGTAAGCCAATTGCGCACGTGCTCTTCGACCTCTTCATTGCTTCGAAATCGTTTTCCTCCCAGTGATTTCTTCATAGGCGCGAACAAAAAATAGTCACAGGGGGACAAGTCAGGGCTATAAGGAGGGTGCTCGAGGGTTTCCCAGCCCATTTCTTCCAGTGTATTCCTTGTTAAGGCCGCGGTGTGAGGCCTGGCGTTGTCATGGAGGAGAATGACATCTCTGATGGGTATGCCTTGTCTTTTGTTTCGATAGGCGGCTTTTGCCGACCGTAACAACTGGCAGTAGTAAGCCGCATTTACTGTACGTTGATCGTATAGAAAATCGATCAGTAAAATTCCCCTAGAGTAAAAAAAAATCGTTGCAAGGACTTTTCCAGCTGAGTGCCGAGTTTTGGCCTTCACTGGGCAACCTTCATTCTTTCTTCGCCACTCCTTACTTGTCATTTTAGATTCGGGGGTGTAGTGATGTAGCCACGTCTCATCACATGTCACGATGCGCTGCAAAAAGGCCCCCCTTCTCGCTGAAATCGATTCAGAAGCCTTTCAGCGATCTCCGCCCTAACCTGTTTTTGGTTTACAGTCAACAACCTCGGAACCCATCGAGCACTAATTTTTCGAAAACCAAGTTGATCAGTTATAATGGATTGAACACTTCCATAGCTGATACCCACTTCTGATGGAATTTTTTCCACGGTTAACCGGCGATCACGTTCAATAAGCTCTCGAACGGTACGGGTATTGTCATCTGTAAGGCTTGTCCTTGGGCGTCGATCATGACTTTCGTTTTCAACACGTTCTCGTCCGCCCTTAAATTCTCTCGCCCACGTATACACACGATTCTGAGACAGTGTACTGTCCCCAAACTGTGCCTTCAAACGAGTTAAAATTTCTGACGGTTTAACGCCTTCATTGGTTAAAAACTTTATGATAATCCGTTGCGCAACAGACGAATGTACCTCTTGCTCGGTCATGGCTGTACTAACGACAAAGCCAAGGATGTGCGCGAACCCGGCCGGCTCCCCACTCCTCCTAAACCAAACATCTACTCCACACAACATCAGCTACCTCGGAACTGCATTCTAAGCGGAATAGCAAAATTACCGTTTATATTTGATTTACCCTCGTAGTTTCTACGTTTTGCCCCTGTATTTCTTTAGTTTATGTGTTAGTGTATTAGTTTTGTTAAGTTGCAGTGAGGAAAGACTATTTTTTTAACTTTTTTCTTTTTGTTATTAATTTGAATTCGAATAAGTTGTTCAAGATGGCTAGTTCGCGTCAATAGTTACTACGTAACTGGATTACAGACTACGTAGATATTTTTACAATTGTAAACGATGAAGAGGTGTTCTGTAACGTTTGCTCAAACAATATTTGGTGTCATCAGAAACAGAGCATCGATAAGCACTGTAAGAGCAAATCGCATTTGGACAAAATAGGTAACCAAGCAGATGACTTTAATGAAGAGTTATGCGAAGCCTTTCTAGCAGCAAACATACCGCTAGAAAAGTTACGAAACCCGATATTTAAGAGATTTCTTGAAAAACGCACACATAGGACAATTCATCAACTCTACGAAAGTCCTATGTATCTAAAACGTACAATAAAACAATGTAAATCATTAAACAAAATATATCAGAACATTATATCTGGTTAAGTACCGATGAAACTACCGACATCATGGGAAGATGTGTAACCAATGTTGTTAGTGGCATTATACATCCCACGATACCATATAGACCATATTTAATAGCCACTCGATTTAGCCATCAAATTAATACAGAGACGGTAGTTGAAACTGTAAATAATGCATTAGACAATATTTTCGTGCACCCAAATACCAAGTTTCAAAGGGTTCTTTTATTTATTACTGATGCTGCTCCGTGCATGCTCAAGGCGGGAAGGCAGATGAAAGTTTTATATCCTACCATGATTCATGTAACGTGCTTAGCTCATGGTCTTCATCGTATTTGTGAGTACATCAGATCTCAGTCTACACACGTTGATAAACTTATTAGTAGTATGAAAAAAATATGTTTGAAAGCTCCATCGAGAATTACTATTTATAGACAAATGTATCCTTCACTTCCACTGCCTCCCCAGCCTGTTATTACACGTTGGGAACATGGCTGGAAGCATGTTTCTTCTATGCTAATCACTTCGTAGAAATAAAAACATAGCTTTCGCATTCCCTGAAAATGCTCAAAGTATTGCAGACTGCAAAGAAGTTCTTGCAAACCCAAATCTAGAAAATGAACTTTTATTTATTCAACAACATTTCGAACATATTTCTGTTACTATAACGATGTTGGAAAAACAGAATGTTCCGCTGGTGCAAAATGTAACTTTAATAACAAATTTTATCTCTAAATTGAAATCGCTTCCAGGGGAATTTGGTAGTGCACTTGCAGTAAAAGTAGATGCAGTTATTAATAAAAATCCATATATACAACTTTTGCAACACTTTTGTAATGGTACATGTCCACCTGATCTATTTATTAAGGGACGGTCTTTCCACCTCTCAATAAACTGGCCAATAAATTTATCTTCCCTATAACTTGGAAATGTGTCTTTTCACCTCAAATTAAATTATATCCTGTAGATAAGTTGGATTATCTGACTGATAACTTAATGCCAACCTAAGCTGCCCTTTAACCATTTAAAGAGAAGTTTAATGACCAGATGCTTTTGTGCACCTTTCTATATAATCTCAATTTGCAAATATTATCATATCTAATATCACAAGTGGTCTAATTTTTTCCGACAAAATTTGTCATTTCAGATATGAGTAGCTTTCGCAACGAAAACTACACGAGTCGACGCAGGAGACGAGTGTAATTTTCCAAAAGCAAAAGCTACGAATGTCTTAAATGATAAATTTTGCAAGAAAAAGTTAGACCACGAGTTGTATTCGGCTTGACAATCCATCGAGCAAATTTTTATTTAGCGTGTGTAGTTAATATTAATTTAATTAAATTTGACATTTCATTTCGACATACATTTTTTCACTAAGAAAAAACCTCTAGTGGTTTTTTCACTATAAAACTAATTTCATTGGTCCCAATTTGAAAAATGCTGTAATTTGATTGGTTAAAAATTTTCGAGTTGGATTGTCAATAATAAAAAATTATGGATGTGGCAGAGGACATCGATTTAATATTAGATAATGATCTAATATAATTATTCATTAATCAACTGCAAAGATAATGCTAACATAAATGTTTGGGATGAACAAGAATTTATGAACAGATTTCGTTTGTCAAAAAACAGTGTGCAGGCTCTACTTGCTGGGATCGGTATTTTAACTCTTTTTGATCTAAAAGCTCTATTGCTGTAGTTACAATTATTTACAACAATGGATACCATAGAAACCGAGCTCTTCGAGTAAACAGAACTAAAATCCGAATGCGGCTATTAGAGCAAATAGTGATTAGTAATAAAGTTGGAAATTGAGAACTTTTGTGATAGCATATGCTTCAACATTTTCACTAGAAGTTAATTAAATAGCAGTCGTATATAATTTGATATAACTATCTTCAAGTATCAAATTAATGCACCAATTGTGAGTTTTCAAGTAATTACCACTGTTCATACAGGATATTATCTGTAAATGTTGCACTGCTTATTTTATTTTAAAAGAAAATTATTGTTCAAATAAAACTTCACAAAAGTGAGGTTATATTGTTGTTTACAAACATCACCCAGATTCATTTTCATTTATCTTTCTCTAGCACACACAAATACTCAGGCTATCTCTTTTATTACAATACTGCCAACTTCCATTCTGTAGATTTATCTTCTCAGTTGTTAATGCACACTTTAATTTAGTTGAAAAGACATATTTGCTTACCGGCCAGATTAATCTTGACAATAAAATAAAGTTGTCTTTAACTATAAACAACTTTAATGATAGATGGAAAGACCGGCCCTAAGTATGGTCATCTTATTCCCAACTTTGCATTAGCTCCACTAACTAGTTGTGACGTAAAGAGAACGTTTTCCCGATATAAAGAAATTGTAACCCCCGTCGTAGTAATTTAACAGAGGAAAATATAGAAAAGATTGTAATAGCAAACGTCAATAGTCCGTTTGTGTTTACGTTTACAGACTATACTCCGGACACTAAACAGATATAGATTAAAAAAATCAAGGCAGCACAGATTGTTCTGATTGGTTTTATGTGAAAGTTAAATTTACAATAGAACATGTTAATTCGTTATAAATGATGTCACTTCGAGAAATTTATGCTAGTATAAATAATAACCATACATTTTAAAATAGTTATTTGTTTCAATAGTACAAAAAATGCATGTTTTTGGGACGAATAAGAAAGTTGCCGGACGACGCGTTAGCGAAGTCTGGCAGCCTTATGAGTCCTAAAAACACATTTTTTGTACGAATTAAACATACTATTTTTTCTCCAACTGCTTATTTTTAACTAGCAAACTCTGTGAGAGGATTCTTTAGAATAAACAACATGACGTTAAACTACTTTTTATTTACTGCAATTCTAATATGTGTAAAAAGTGGCATTTTGAATATTAAGAATTAATATCATTAAGAAATACTCACAAATGTATAATCTCATTCCCATTTAGTTGAAAATTCGAAGAAATTTCGACAGGCGTTGTCTAAGATATATGTGTTTACCGCTAAATAATTAGAGGTTAGGATTGGTTTTTGTTTTTGCGACGTCGTTCCGACGTTCCGAGCAGCAACTAAAATTTTAATAGAAAAGTCGAATTTGTTTTTTTATGTCTTTAATTAATTTAATATTTTAATATTGTCATAGAAAAGATAAATGATTATAATATAAATAAAAATGTCTACTTATTACTTCGTATTATTTCTAAAAAAGAAAATCTTATAGAGCACCGCGGAAAATAGTTCATACATAAGCTCAGACTACTTTTTGTATTGTACAAAAAGTGATTACTTTTTGTACAATTGCTATGGTAACGAGTAACAGTTCCTAAATGGTATACTTTTTATACAAAATAATTTGATGTTATAGTGTCATTATACTTTGTGGAACTCCATAATCATGAAATAAATAAAGATTAGTAAAAGTTTCACAGTTTTATTAAAATATAACCTGACAATATTGTTTCGACAGCTATGCTGTCATTATCAAAGGTAATATAATTATAAACAAACACGCCGCTAAGGTAGAAAGAAAAATAGGTAACTAGATAAAATAATAATAATAATCAGAATTAAATATCTAATACTTCCAGTAACGGAGAATTACTGAGCTCAAGTTGTTCATTCATTAAAGGTACCCTAAGTTTGTGTTTGTATATCTCAAACGCTTCTAAAATGTCTAATTTGCGTTTGTTATTACAAAAATGTAGGAATTTAATATTATTTTGAGGAGTCATTGCGTGATTTTGTTGTAAAAGTTGTTTGGCATAATTAGATTTTTCAGGATGTTTATTTTTGTAATGACGTACGTGTTCTTTATATCTTATGTCAAAATTTCGAAGTTTTTACCCAACATATTGCGGTGAATTAAACTGATAAAATATGTTACAATAAAATAAAATAAAATACACCCCAAATATTTTCTTTTCCCAATCGGCTAACTCAGGTTTTGTATAATAGAGCATGAATTGTTTGAATTATTAAAATCTTATTGATTCTTATACCTGGAAGAAAAGAAAAACTTATATTGCAGACACTTGGGCTTCTGCAACTGGACAACCACAGGCTAAACTCTAAATATGGAAAGAAAAAGAAATGGATGCTTGTATGTACATCAATTAAACACATAACTTGAAAAACACAACCTTTATTTAATTTATGAAAATCAATGGAAATCAAAATTTAAAAGAAACTAAAAAGAAAAATTATTCAAAATCGAACAATAAAGTTAAATAGGAAATTAATTCCCAAGCTTGCTCAAGTGTGTTCAATAGTCGTAATAACCTGACATAGGGCTATATAGTTATTCACTTGAACATAATCAACACAATGAACATAAATCAATACTCAAATGAAAATATTTACAAATGTTCAAATAGCTTTACTTTATGGTTAATAAATTTTAATTGATAAATTTAACTTGTTTTATTTATGAAAAATAAATTTATTTAAAAACATCTTTAAAGTTAAAAAAATAGGATACTGAAATTATTCAGATAATCTTTATAAATTTTATTACTGGCAAATCAAATCAAAAACCTTTTATTTCGACCAACCTGGTATATAATGTAAATAGAACTTTATAATCTACAGAATCACAAAGGCTATTTTTATATAGATAAATACCTAACCTACCAAAATATAGCTGTGCTGGAAGTATCAGCTTGATCTAAATAACACTGCTTTACTTTTTGCCGGCTAACCAAAATAAGTCGGAGAGGGGCGGGGTATACAAGATATAAAAGATAAAAACAAGCGCCACTTCGTTTAAAAACAATGCTTATTACTAAAGCTTCAAGCTTATCAGATAAACGAAGAAATACATCTTTTACTAAAATATGGGCAACTTCCACAATTTTGGTCGTACAGTGCATATATACTTACAATTGACGAGCTGGAAAGCAATATTATAGTCACACAAATAAATAAATACTAAATAAATAAAACACACGTAGTGAAATGTAAACTTTCTAAGTAGGGCTTTATTGAAATTGTAATTATTGTGCTGATCAAAAATTTTAATGTCTAATAAAAAAAATGAATGAATGGTGATTTGTATCACAGCAGGTTGTAAACTTAAAAACTACCCTAGGACAATTTCACTACTCGAGATCTCGTGTTAACTAGTTCTTAAAATTAACATGCATGAATAAATTGTATACACGTTTAATAAATATATATAAACATAAATAGAATGACACATACAATTTTAGACAAACATCTCACCATTCGAAGACCCACGGCTGTTTTAGTATAATTTAAACCCTTGCTTAGGGGTTTTCGCTTCAACCTTCAATATTTTCTTGTTTTGTTACGACCTGGCACATATATAGATGCAGGTACGGATCCAAAGGGAAGGACCTTCTAATTAAACCCAGTCAACGGCAAGCAGACAAAAAGACACTGAGCAGCAAAACCCAAACGCCCAAACAAAGAAAAAACCTACAAATAAGACACCTTGTATATGGTATTGATGTTAACTATTTAAAACAGAATTTTACCTTTCTATAAACTGAAAGGTCTTTTACAATACAATTCCCTCAAGGTGACTGCTAGGAAAATATTTCCTAAATGGTTAGCACCAGAACGTAATCCGTCTAATTTGACGATTGATCGCATATAAATAATCAAGTGATCATTCTGTTGAATGCGAGATTTTCTCCGCTGAAGCGAATTACACCCAAAATTAATTCTCTAATACAACTCGCACATTCAACTTCTAATGCCAGACAGCCATTTTGTTATATCCACCGCACTATCGAACAAGCGCTTCACCGCGCAGGTACGACTTCACGATTGTAGTGATCGGAGCCCAAGGGAGATACATAGGAGTAGTAATAAAGTAATAAAATCTCGACTCTTCCTAATTATTTATTGCTATTTAATCTAATAGATAGTATTTATGGTTGGTGATCATTAAAGTTGGGTTATTATTATCTAAGATGAATAATTAGAGGAAACTTGCACTTACCTCTAACTTTGGAATCTAGTTAAGCTTATAATTGTTGATTAGCATTTGCTTACTTATTTTTTTAATGACCTACGTTGTGTTCGTAAAAGAAATAGCTACGTTGTGTTTAGGAAAAACAAGATATACCTACGTTGTGTCTAGTTCTTAAATGCACCAAAGAATTATTTGTTTTGTTTCAAGTTTGCTTATGGTGGAGTTTGTCTTCAAACTCGTAAGTAATGGTTGAATTCAGGTAACTGAGATTCAGGTAACTCAAATTCGTATTCGAAGTGTACCACACACAGGTTTGGAGTTAAATGGAATGAAACACTGAATTTTCACAACAGAAATGTACAAGATTTATTTAACAATCACCACGAGGACAGTGTTACAAAAATATTTAAAGTTTATTTACAATGTCGCCCCTATTTTTAGGAGTCTTGAAAACAAACAATTTCGTTTTCTGACTTTACTTTGAGTTATTTAGAAGTTTGGCTGAAGAAAAAAACTGACAAGAAAACCTAATGAAACACTGAAGGGTTCTGGTCAAAATTATTGCGCCCTGATCAAGTTACTAAATAATAATCAATTTATTTCGGCTAAGTCCGATCTTTCGAATTAACACTTTCCTATCTTTATCTGTTCACCTTGTGATTATGGTTATCTCCTTTATGAGATTTACATGATTTTATTCTTTATCTTATTTTTTTCATCATTAACTTTTATAAGAGCTGGTCCGATACTGGTTAAATCTTAAGTGATAATTTCTTTAGAATGTTTCGTGAGCTATGCACGTATTGGTTAAGCCATGATTGTAATTGGTGCTTCAATACTTTAAGGTTACGTGATTTAGATTGAATTTTTTTTTCTCATGCTAGTAAGGATGAAATGAATCGGAAAATAAATGAACCAAGAATTTACGTTTAGAAAATGGTTATTATTTAACTGTTTGTGTTTTCTTTGCTTGGTGGTAAACTCGAACAAATCTGATATAAATTTCTGTTTTGATTGGATACTTAATTAATTTAAACTTGTTGGAAATTTATCAGAGATGTTGAGTTTGGTGGAAGGATAGGTAAACTAGGGAAAGTTCGTGTCGTGTTACAATTTTACTCTTAAGCCAGGATTGCTGAACCAAAAGCCGAAACAAGAGACTTGACATTCGAATCAAAATAAATGTTAAGGTTAATAATGTCTACATGCCAGTTAAGTTAGTCTAACTCAAATGTAAATAAATTTTGAGGTTTCCTATATGGAAACTAGATTTGAACGGATGAGTGCCGGGCTCCAAGTAAAATCACAGCACTATCGTACTTTTGAGGAAATTTGGTAAAATATTTTATAAGCTAAATGATACGCGATGTGACAATTCGCAAACCCGGATAGCTAAGGTGGGTTTTCACACACTTAGACTACCTGATTCTTCCAATCAATGTAATTTGTAATAACTGTACATAATATAAATCCCGCGTTGGTTCCAAGTAGTAAATTTTTGTTTTGTTTTTGGTTTTATTTTGTTTTAGTTTTACTTAGTTGGAACTTACAGGTGTGCGTGTGTGTAAAGTTTATGATCAGAGAGGGCTGCTCAAAATCACCTGAGAGCGATTTTTCCGCATTAGGAAAATCGGTCTAGTTACGCCTAACTAAGAAAGGAGTAACCCAAAGGGTTAGAAGGTTAGACGGTGTAGTTGGAGGTTGTAGATAGTAGAACTTCAGAGGTGTTTATTTCTCAAAATGGCTCTACTCACTCTCGTTGAGATTTTGTACTAAAGGGTTGAACTGGTGATAAATTAAAACAATAAATTATAGAATTCCAATTACGTCCCTTTACAAAAAATCTTGTATAATGAATGGCTGCACTTTAACTTGAAAATTAAATTTAAAGAAAAGTAATTTGAAACAGTTTTCATTTTCGGACCAGTCTTAAACTTTCGAAATCTTTAGTTATCACAAGGTAAATAGATTTATGATTTAGAATTGACTCACGTTTCGTTGGCGACCAGTTTGGTCTCCGCGGTGATGATTAATCCAAAATTGGTTTACGCTGCTGGTGTAGATTCGGCGTTCAAAATAATCCTTTGAATTTTTCGCTAATTCACAATAATGACCTAACTAATATTTAAGTTTGAAACTTAACGGAATTGCACTAATTTTAATTTTACACTAAACGATCACGTTACTAATAAAACTACCCGATAAGCTTAAGTAATTTAATTACTTAAAGTTTTCCTAACTCGAAACTAAAACCCCTAACACACGCGAAATTTAGCTCGCACAATTTACAACTTTCCGTTAAACTTTCCTAAAATAAAATCGACTGAAAATTTAATTAAATTAATTTGTAAAATTAATTGATTTGTGTAACGAATAGATCAAAAAAATCTCGAAAGATATTTGCACCGATTCAGTAGTCAAAAGCGACTATCCACTTCCTGCGGCGAGGGTGCCTTTTATAACCTTTTTTGTTTTGGGTGGTTGACACTTTAGTCTGCTGTTAACAAAACTGAACCTTTTTTGTATAGGCGTTAATGACCAAAGTCCCTTCTGCTATCATTACCCCAAATTTGCAATTGCTTCTGAAAGCATTGCCTTTACAGAAACCTATTTGAATTTTTAAACGAATTTGGAATATGGATTGGCGTGTTTCATTAAAAATATGATTAGTCAAAATTATATGATTGTTATTTAAGAAAAACGGAATTTGTATCTAGATTGTCTTTTGTTTGAATAACAATTTGTTTTCGGTTTTAAGTATTCAAGTAAATTGTGTTCCGAGAAAACTCTTGAGAGGTTGTTAAATTGACTGTGACCTTTTTTTTAAACAATAACTTTCCGAAATTTCCCTTTTCGCAACTAGCTTAAAGTTAAGTGAGTTTGTTTCTCCCGGTCTTGTCTAGAGGGGGTTGACGGTCTATTTAGTGGCTGAAACGCGGCGTCTTTCTTTAATAACAATCGTAATTAATTATGTAAGCAAAACAAACATGTACAAAATGGTAATTCAAAATTACGAAATGATATTTTACAACATTACTCATGTTCTTTGAAACGAGACATTTAACAATGACACTTCAAAATTAAATTATTGACTTCTGGTATTACAATTTCTAATTCCCTTTTGAAGATTCATAACATAGAATGAACTCTATCTAAAATTAGTCTCTATTTCCGTTTTTCAATTATTTACTTATAGTCAAGTTTGGTTTGTTAACTGCGCAATTGATATGTATGTTCGGCCATTCCTTTGTTTTTAGAAAGGTCCATATGTAAAACACACGTGTACCGTGTCGAATCAGGCATTTCCAAATTATGTGAGAACTCAAGTCCCGACTAAAGACTTGCGACGAGGCCTGCACCAAATTCTCGGACCCGCTGTCACAATAAGTGTTCGTGTTTAGCCCGACTCCTGGAAAACCTGCTAACGGTATCACATAACACGACGTCCCCGGAAATCGGCTGTCGATGTAGAAAAGAAATAGTAATATTTAAGACTGCTTGCGCGTTTTTAGTTACGCCCCTCGATTTCTGAAAGATAATATAATTTTTAGAAAAATGCAAATTTCCGACTTACTACACGATAAACAGAAGGAAAGGGGCAACCAGTTACAACCAAACGGACGGAGAAGCGTGGTTTTAAACAGTGACCATCAAACAAACAATGGGTTGTGAATTTCAATGTTATAACTTCTCCAAATATTATTCGCAATTGGTATAACTGCATTTACATCTATCAGATGATTTCTAATTGTGAAAACGTCAATTCACGAAATCGATAATGGAAATAAATTCTCCAGAATTTATTTTATAATACCTCGTTCACACTTCCATATAATTGTTGAATAATAATTAAATCTTCTTTAACTTTTAAATAGTTCAGGTAAATATCCTTCGAACTTAATTCAATCTTGTTTATATTTTATTTGTTGACATAAACACAAGGTCAAACATATGGTTACAACATAACCCAACTTTAATTTACAGATTCTCAATCCGGGATCGAGCATAGATTTACCAAAAGCTTTTCATCGACTGACTTTGTTAAATTTGGCTGGAGCTTATATAGGTTTAGTAGAAACAAAACACGATGCTGTCACTTTTCCAAACAAACGCGCCACGAAAGATTTTTTATGACGTCACAATCTCCACTCAGCTGTTAAATTCTCTCACAGATTTTAATTTTATAAACACAGGATTGTAGCTAGTAAAACAAGGATCAAAACAATATAGCACACTCATGTCCTAAAATGCATCGTAACGAAGATATCAGACAAAAACAATTGACAATGAACAAATCTCATTATGACTTAATTACACACAAAATTCAATAAATCCAGCATTATCCTTTACAAAATGGATGCATAATTACACAATATAACTAATACACATAAAATTTCCACGGGAACATCTTTACAAATTAAGAAAAACATAAATCAAGATTCCATTCTACAGTCGTATAAACCAAATGATGCATCTACAAATTCCATTTTTCACATTAACTCAAATGAAGTGAATTTATAATCAAATTGTCCAGCATACAGTCCTCCAAGTATTTGCATTAAAACAATGGTGAGAAAAATAGTATAAGAGTATGTGCAATTTTTTCTGATATTTTGCCAAAATATGGTATAGATATGTAATTTGTGTCTTCTGTTTGATTCTCAATGGGATATATTCTTTTGATAGCTAACCTATAATCTTTTTGTTTAATTAAAGTGTCAATCATGTTCGGATTGTAATGGTTTGTATGTGCTAGTTGTTTAATGGTTGATATCTTTTTGCTAAAATCTGGTTTTGTTAGTGGAATAGTTAAAGCTCTGTGTACTAATGATCTGTAGGCTGCTATTTTATGTGTTTTGTGGTGACAAGATTCATTTGTTATTGTTATGTCTGTTTGTGTTGGTTTTCTGTATATGGAAAATTCAAATAGATTGTGTGCGTTAATGTTGATATTTAAGTCTAGAAAGTTTATAGCCCTGTTTTGTTCTGTTTCTAGTGTAAAATTTATGTTAGGGTGGATACTGTTTATAAGAATTAAAAATTCATTGATAACCTCAAAAGAACGGTCAAAACAAGCTAAAATGTCATCAACATAACGAAACCATAAGATAATGTGTTTAGAGAGGTTTAATTCAAATATTTGATCTTCAAACTTGTCCATAAATATGTTAGCTAATAGAGGACTTAGAGAATTATCCATAGGTAAACCATCCTTTTGTAAATAAATTATGTTATTAAAAGTGAAATAATTTTGACTTATACAAAGGTCAAATAATTGAATTAACTCTAACCTTTTAACTAATTCTATATTACTATTGATCAAGAAACTATCTAATAAAGGAATACATTCTTGTGGGGGTGTTCTAGAGAACATGTTACAAATATCAAAACTAAAAGTTTTGAATGTGGTGGAAGATGTATGTTTTGCAGCTTATCTACTAATTCTAATAAATTTCTAACAGAGTATTTCGATTTGTAACCTATCGTGTTAATAATCTGGTTCAGTTTTTGGATAAAATGTGATTAGTTGCATTGATGTATGATACAACTGGTCTTATTGGTATATTCTGTTTATGTGTTTTGACTAGTCCATATAGTCAGGTTATATTTTAATAATGCAATTTTTGCATTTAAAGAAGAAGACTAACACTATAGCAAAAATGTTTATAAAAAATGAGGAAATGTATCCAGAAAAAAGATTGTTAAAGTATATTACCTAAAATTTATAACCTTTAAATTTATACCTAAAGTATTATAAAACTATTAAAAAAATAATATTCTGAAAATAATAGGCAATACAAAATTTTCTTCCTGTGAAAAACATAAAATTTTAAATCATTTGATTTTAGAAAGATTTATTAGATTGAACATTTTTAATGTAAGTAAACAAATTAACAATATTATGAAATCGAAAGACGGTAGACATCTTCCAAAAGATACAGCACCTATTTTTAAGAGTGCAAGAGAGTTTGCTCTGTGAAGATATAAAAAAAATAATCTACTAGTCTAAATTTCTGTTCTTAGTTTTTATTGGTTGCATATACTCTTGAGAAAAATTAATTTCTATGTTAAATATACCTATGAATGTTAAAGGTATCTTATTTTTACTTTATGCATTTCAGTGGAAAGAACATATAGATGAAATGTTACCTAAACTTCATAAAGACATTTACTGTATGTGACAATTGCTTACCATTTATTTTGAGTATTTTGAATATATAATCATATATGGATTGATTTTTTGGGGCAATACGATACATCTCCCTAACATTTTAAATATTTAAATATACAAAAGAAAGCATTGAGAATTATATACAGTATCAAAAGTAGAGAAATTTGTTTTATTTATAAATCATAAGATCTTGACAATTTTTAATTTATTCGTTTATGAAAGCTTTATGTTTATATTTAATAGCACTTAAACACTTTTAAACAAAATGCGGATGTTTAACACTATAATACCAGAAAAAATCTTTTGCGAGCTAATAATGCTATTAAAACTTCCTCATATTATAAATCATTCATGTTTACTTTGGTCTAAGATTTTAGTAATCTCCCATTTCGATAACAAATCTAGGCAAAATTTAAAAGTGCCCTAAAATCGTACTTGACTGATAACTGCTTTTATAGATTGGAAGCATTTTGGAATGCTGTAAATACTATGACTATTATTTGAAATGAAAACTCCATATATTTAAGTCCCTAACTTTTATATTATCTTTAAGTATTCTTTTAATGTGTTTTATGTCTACAATGTTTTTATAATACTTTATATTTACCCAATGTTTTATATCTATTAGGTATGCATTAAATGTTTTTTATATTTACACAATATCTTAAGTTGTTATTTTTATTATAATGTATGTTTCTTATTGCCTTATTCAACGCCACTGGCACTAGAACAAACCTATATCTATCTATGTATGTAGATAGTGTAATAAATATGCTTTGTAGGTACGTTTCTATCAACGTTTTTCATTTAAGTTTATTTTTATCTTCAAGATACAAATGTATTCTCTTCCAAAGTAAACGTAAGGTGAAAATCATTAACAAAACCATTTTGTACCTAAACTGTACGTTTATTTTTATCTTTGCATACAATGAATATATGTGAATTTTCCATCATTTTGCTAAATATGATCATCAATAAGATCAAAACAATTATTGTGATGCTTTATTACTTTTTTTATAAAAATGCTATTTATGTTTTCCGCTAGCATTAAGAAATAGCTTTTTTTTACAAAAGTTGTAGAGTTTTTTTAACTTATACAATGTACGTACATTATTTATTTTAGATAAAAATGCACATTGATTCATTGCATATGAAGTTAGAAATGAATAATGTGCATGTTAGGTATGGAAAAATGACATAATGATTTGCACTTTTTCAAAGTAAAAGCAAATTAAAATTGATGCTTCATATGGCACGCCCAATTCGATATTATTTTAAACTGCCCGCCTTTTACTTACCCCCAATCCGCAAGATGGCGCAGTTTGTGGCTTAAATCCTCTTAAATCAGACAACATTGTCTTTGCAATCTATAACCTCTTTAATCGAGATTTTTATTCGACAGCTGCTGTTTAATTGAAGTTTTTGGATTGAATAAACGTAATTGCTTTGTAATTTATTACTATGATTGTTTAATTTTGGAGTATTTTGTCTTTAAACGCTAATTTAGGTTCATTCACTTTGTCTACAATTTGTTATAATTTATTTCGCGCTCAGAAAAACTACGTCTTCATAAATGGTATTTATAGTATAATTTGCAAATTATCACATATAAATGACTAGTATTCAGTAAAGATCAGTAACAATCAATAATTATATATCATAATACAGTTATTAAAGTTATGTCATAGATAAATGTAAATCGTCAATTTTAGTACTGTTATTTTTTGCTGCAGATTGTGATAGTACCTTAAATATTATTGATACAATGGATGACGAACTAACAGCAATCAAAGAAGAATTGGAGATCAAATCACAAATAATGAAAGATTCTAATTCAATGGATGTGATTGACACATATTCGAAGAAATCCGAAAATCTGTTCCATAACTCTATTACCTCACAAGAACCCACACAAGCCATTGGTGATAGTAAAAGAAGATGCCTGTTAAATCAGAGTGGTGAGAAACCATTTGAGTGTAAAGTGTGTGACTATAAATTTTCTCATTATTCTTATCTTAAAACGCACATGTTTACTCACTCTGGTGAGAAACCATTTGAGTGTGATTTATGTGACTACAAATCTTCTCGAAGTGGTAATCTTAAACAACACATGTTTACTCACACTGGCGAGAAATCATTTAAGTGTAATTTGTGTGACTATAAAACTTCTCAAAGTCGTGATCTTAAAACACACATGCGCACACACACTGGTGAGAAACCATTTGAGTGTAATTTATGTGACTACAAATCTTCTCAAAGTGGTAATCTTAAACAACACATGTTTACTCACACTGGTGTGAAATCATTTAAGTGTAATTTGTGTGACTACAAATCTTGTCAAAGTCGTGATCTTCAAACACACATGCGAACTCACACTGGTGAGAAACCATTTGAGTGTAATTTGTGTGACTACAAAACCTGGACTAGTGATATTAATCTTAAAAAACACATGTTAACTCACACTGGTGAGAAACCATTCGAATGTAATTTGTGTTACTACAAATCCTTACATAGTGGTGATCTTAAAAGACACATGCAAACCCACACTGGTGAAAAACCATTTAAGTGTAATTTATGTGACTACAAATGTTCTCAAAAATGGAATCTTAAAAGACACATGCAATCCCACACTACTGAAAAACCATTTGTGTGTAATGTATGTGATCACCAATGTTCCAATAGTTCTGCACTTAAAACACACATGCTCACTCATACTGGTGAGAAACCATTTGAGTGTAATTTGTGTGATTCCAAATTTTCTCAAATTGGTAATCTTAAACAACACATGCGCACTCACACTGGTGAGAAACCATTTGAGTGTAATTTGTGTGATTCCACATTTTCTCATAGTGGTAATTTTAAACAACACATGCGCACTCACACTGGTGAGAAACCATTTGAGTGTAATTTGTGTGATTCCAAATTTTCTCAAAGTTGTACTCTTAAACAACACATGCGCACTCACCCTGGTGAGAAACCATTTAAGTGTAATTTGCGCGACTACAAATCTTCTCAAAGTGGTAATTTTAAACAACACATGTTTACTCACACTGGTGAGAAATCATTTTAGTGTAATTTGTGTGACTACAGATGCTCAACTAGTGGTAATATTAAACAACACATTTGAACTCACATTGATGAGAAACCATTTGAGTATAATTTATGTGACTATAAATCTTCAAATTTATGACTAGCAGTGATGGTTTGTCCATGCCCTTTAGGAGGTTCTGTTAATGCGCAGCAAGAGTATCATTGGTTTATGGCCACATAGCAGGATACTATGTTGCTGATAGGACCTTCTAACTCTAAAGGTTATGTACGAGCCCCAGCTGGCAACTACAAATGTTCATTAAGTCATTGTCTTAAAAGACACATGTTAATTCACACTGGCACTGGTAACATACACATAACATTTACTGAATGTTAATGTTTTACTGAAGTTTTAAGATGGAGAGATTATAAATAATGATGGAATTAAGTTTAAATTTAAAAAAAATTCTAATTTCTAAAAATTTTCGCTACTCTGTTCTATTGGATTCATATAGTATAAGCTGGTGAAACCATATTTGAAAACTTGTAAATTATAAAAGAAGTTATAAATAAATATTTTATATAAGTTTAGCTGCATTATTGCTTTCCCTAGTTGTGCTGAAATCAAAATTCATATGAAAACTACGTGCCTCTAATTCTTTTTGCATGATCCAATTAATATTCCAAAGTGTTCAATGGCTTGTAATAATTACTTACACACGGTATATCTTTGGCACGTTAAAATAAATACATGAAAAATACCTCTTTTTCATGTTTTCGTCTTTACTAGGGTTGCCAGATTTATTTTAATGAAATATAGGAGTAAGTCTTAAATATTATAGGAGATTAAAAAAATATAGGAGTTTTTAATATTTTTATTTATTTACAAACAAACAAACTGAACGAGGTAGGTACTCTGGTTAACATATATAAAAATAAAATAACTGCCAGATACCTATTAATACATAATAAATAAAAAAAATAATTGCACAAATAAACTCAAATAAACAATTTTGAAAAAAATATTATATGGTTTTATTTGAGTGGTGCGTTAATTTTGAACATGAGTTTACATATACATGTAGGTATTAAACAAGAAAAACTAAAATGTATACTTGCTATTTCTTTGGGAACCTAATATTAATTGTTTCTGACCTTTGACCATATCAAAAAATTATTTGCAAGTCTTTTCAAAATTTATGGTAATAAGTAATTCAGCTTTGACGAGTTCTACTGAACATCGATTTCTACTCTCTGTCCACATATTACCCATAATTGAGAAAATTCTTTCTACAAATGCTGTTGATGCGGGCATACTTAAAATAAATGATATAATTTGGAAAATATTACATAATTCAGTGTGTTTAAAAATCGTAACCCATTTTTCCTGAGTTGATAAAATATCTGCATTATTATTACTTTCTTATAATAATGCAATTGCTTTATTAAGAAGGTCAATTTCATCAAAAAGATCATCCATATTCAATTTCATTACACTTCCTTGGTAGCCTTGGTAGTGTAATGTCTAGCGTGCCGGACTTTCACCCAGGCGGCCTGAGTCGATTCCCGGTGCCGGCAGATCTGGTTAAGGTTTTCTGCAGTTTTCCTTAGCTGTGACACAAATGTGGGATTTGCGCTGTTCCATCTGTAAGTCGGCTGCAGCCGCACATAGGGCCTACGTAATAATAATAATCGCCCCCTCCCTCCCGCACAAGCTTATAGCTTCTGGGGCCTGGTTTCCAGGTTATGGGTTGTAGCAATTATTATTATTATTCTATAAAAAGCTGGAATACAATCAGCTATCATGGAAAAGTCTTCAAATTTATAAAATCTGCTCTTTTTTATTTGCAATATAGAAATACTTATTAGCCACTGATTATTGAAATTGAACCATTTGTGTAAATAATCAATAGCCACTTGTATTATTTTACAAAACTCTTGTTCCATACTTTTTGCTTTTGACTTATCTAAATTTTTTAATTTTGTGTTTACAAGATAACCAAAAAATTTTTCATTTAATCTTTTTTTTAACTTTAAATCTAAATTATTCATAGTTTCAAAAAGGTCAATTACAGTTACTTTAGATCCTTCTAAAATTTTTATAACGTCCTCAAATAACTTTAACAAATTGTTGCAAAAAAGTAAATATATTTCAGTTATTTCACAAGGAGTTTCATTTTCATTCAAATTTAATAGCTTTTGTATTTGTATAGGACAGTCATCAATGCTTTGAAAATAAGAAATTATTGCTGACCAATTCTGAAGCAATCTATCAATACATGGATTTAACGATAACCATCTGGTTGTTACATGTTTTAAAAGTTCCCTGAATTTCCCATAAACAAACCTAAAAAATTCCTTCAAAGTTTCACGGCGTTTAGCTGAATGAGCAAAATAAGAATATATCTTTAAAATTAAATTTTCTACGTCGACTGTTAAGTGATATAAAGCATTTTTAATGGCATTATGAATAATGTGAGCATGGCAATTGGCTTTAAATATATTTGGATTTTTTTGTTTTAATTCTGTGAAAAGAGATTGTCTGATACCAAAATTTGCATTGCAATTATCTGCACTTAAACAAGTTACATTATCTAGTGACAGTTTTAGCAATTTCAAAGTATCGATCATTCCATATGATTAGACATTCCAATTGAGGTTTCGTCAGAGTTTTCAGTAAATTCTACTAATTTATTTACAACTCCATGTTCTCGAGTGAAATATTGTATAGTTATTGGAAAAAATTTCCTATTTTTTCGATTTGAAGCATCTATTTGTACACCAAATAATATACTATTATCTCTGACCTCTGCAACAGCAACTTCTAGAGCTTTTACTGCTAGCACATTACATACTACAGCTTCACACTTTGTTTTTCCTAAATGTAACTTATTAATAATTTTTTCGTTAAACCTGTATTTTAAGTCCAAACTGTTGTATGATAAATTATGTTTTACATTGTGATAAATAATGCTCAACTCTGTTGCACCAAGAAGTAGTTCTTCTTTATCTTGACCCTGACTTTTTCCAAAGAAATTTTCTACAAGATTGTTGTTTAGTAAAGCACTTTTGCTAATTTGTGACACTTGCTTCGTTCATGTTGAGAAATCTTGAATTAAATTAAACCTCAACAATAAATAATGAATAATAAACCAGATAGTTCAATTTACCTGCGATAATCCTTGATTGTTCACAGAAAATTTTTTATTGCATAATGTACATTTGCCCTTTAAATGATTTCCGTTAACAGGCTTCAACCAAGAGAATTTAGCCTCCCATTCTTTTTTATATACAGAAGAATATTTTTTGCACGACCTCTTCGATTTCGACGTTTGACGTCTTTATACGGCCAGTTCAAATTTTAAAAATATCATTATGCACATGTTCTCCGCATGGCGCTGCCTACCGGGGGATTGGAGATCAGAACCGCGCCGGTAATTTGAAATGGTTTGAAAATTAGCTAAAATTCTTGCACTTTTGATAATTAAAATACTTCAAATAAATTACAATTTATGGCATCGGCAGTGGTGATTCTAAGAAAAAGCATTTTTTTATGAAAAGCATTTATTTTTCAGAGTTTGAGTACTTTTCTAGAAAGAGGTTTAATGTGCAGTGGCGTTCCAGATATGTTATCGGTGCGTGTTTTGGCAAGGTTAGTTAATACTGGTTTTAGAAGTTAGCAAAGACGTTAGCTGATGTTGATGTTTTAATTAATCCACATTGAACTATTCTTTTAATGGCACTTTCAGCAGTCTGTGCATCTGTGGCATCTTGCGAACCACCTTTTAAACGAACGTCGCTAAACATGGATTCAATTGCATCCGAACTAAAACAGCGTGTTAACACATAATAAAAACTAATATCTTTAAGAAGATATGTAATGCATTCTGTAGTGCTTTTCGCAGTGAATTTTAGTGCTTCTGCAGTTTCCTTTGTTAACCCTTGCATGCCACTGTTTTTCGAACACTTCTGTATTGAATCAATGTATCCTGGAAATGTATTTCTTAACCAAATCAATCTCTCATCGTTTATGTTGATGTACGGTGCACATTTTTCATCAAGCTGATTAATGTGTTTTGTTTTATTATTTACATCATGTAACTGGAAAAAGGTGTACAACATCTCCATAAATGTAACCGTTGCCTTTGCTCGGGAAAAATCATAACGAGAATTTGCATACTTTTGTAAATATTCTAAAGCAGCAGTTACAGGTGGTGAAAATAATTGTACTGCTCGTTTAACGTTCATCTTTTCGAAGTTACTGGGATGTACATGTCTTGCAGTTAAAAATTTAACAGGCTTTATAATTAGGTTTTTCTGTAATTGGTATAAATTTTTCAAATATATAGAAGAAATAACACCTTCGGTAGCTTGCATGTTATGGTCAAGAAATATATTCCTTGCATTTTTTATTGTGTGGCAATAGTCAAAACTAAAGAAGAGTGGTATATTTGGTGTTACTGGATGTTGAACTTGTGTGGAAAGTTTATTATTTGAAAATGCTTTAAACAACCCCACATTGGATTTGTGATTATCCGTAACAATTCGTATTACAACGAATCCGCATTCATGTAACTGTTGTAAAACATTCAAAGTTAATTTATAAAAATCAGATGTCTTAAGGGATCTATGGAAAAAATATGCAGCTGGTATCGTAAATTTTGTTGATAGGCCGTGAATCACAAAACAAAGCATCTTATTAGCTAATAGTGGCCTTCTGCCAATGGTATTTTTGCTAATAGTTTCCAAACCGTGAAAACGGTCTTGTGCTCTACTGTACTGTAGTTTTTCCCGAATAGCCATGTCATCAATTACAAGACTGCACACACGTTCTATAGGAAGTAAAGAATCGGCTTCTGCTTTTAGTCTAGATTTTATAAGAGTTGTTACATTTCTACCTGCTCCAGTATAACGTTGAAGTGTTAATCGAGATGGTAATTTCAACAAATGAGAACGACAATACTCGTATCCTTTTGGCGAGGATATTCGCCATGCAACACAGTTTCTTATAACGGTTTCAGAAATTCTTGGTTTTACTTTACCATAATTTAAGATTTGGCCTAACAAGAAAGAAGCATACCAATTATTATCAGCTGCATCTTGTTCAATTTTTGTAATTGTTTCAAAACGTGAATTACGTACTACTTTTTTAGTTCTACTATTTCTTGGTCTTTTAATTCGTTTTGATCAGTGAGCCTTTTAACTTGCCTTTTTAAAGGTTTAATTTCTTTTTTATATTCTTCTATTGCAATTTCGGAAATTAAATTGACTTGAGTGCTTTCATTACATATCTACAATTTCAATTACAGTTTAACTATTCATGGATTATGTTATTAATTACCCACAAGATTGGAAGTAGAAATGAAAGCACACGATGTTGAAAGCAAAGGAATAGTTCCAGATGCAGGCAATCTTTCTTTCATAATCGGTACATCATCAGGAGTGTTCGAAAAACTTGTCTAAAAAGTGTTATGTTAATAAAAGCTATTTTTCTAAAAACATTTTAGAAATTAATGTATGTAATGTAGGCACCGCATTACATTTTAATAACTTTCGACCAGAAGATCTGTCTGTATAGCAACTGTTTTCAAAGTGTAGATTACAGATAACAGCACTTTCGGGTATTTTTGTACCTGTAATAAATTAATAAAATTATATGTTGACTATGCTGCCTCTTTCTACTGTACATGCACTAAACTACATATACTTTTTAAAATGTATAATAAAATGTATATAATAGAATAAATGAACATTTTATTAAAGTACGTAGTTTTTTAATCCTACCAGGAGGAATACGTAAACCTTCAATCCACTTATTTCGCAAGCTAAGACACGAAGGAAATTCGTGGAAACATTTTGCAGTTTTATAATTTCTGCATGTTACCACATAGCATTTTTTATGAGTTGACATTTTTCAAAACTACTACTGCTCTTAAACTATTCTTATACCACAAATTTTTCAATTTTCACCAACAAAATCAAACGCGCTAAATTCGTGATAAAGTAGAATAAAACAGAAAAGTACCGTGAGATCATTTAAATTTAAAATTAAAGTAGGCGGAAATTTTTTTATACATTTGGCGATCCTGCCAATTGACTCGCTGTGTAAATTAGAGGTTATGCAATTTTATGTTCTATACTATAACCAAAAAATGAAGGATCTAAACCGAGTGAATCTAGCAGGCGCAGATTAGCAGTCGGAGTTGATTGTGAGCGAGCCTTGTTCCCAAATTGTCAAATTTAGACAGTTTGAAATTAAAAATTGTCATTGCAATCTGTCAAAGTTTTGAAAGGTTTTTCACAACTCCAATTGTTACTTATTAAACTACTATTAATAAATAACATTCTGATAGCAAAAGTGTGTACGACATTAGTTGCTGCTTAAAAGATTTTTCACAACTCCAATTAATATTTATTAATAGTAGTTTAATAAGTAACAATTGTAGTTGTGAAAAACCTTTCAAAACTTTGACAGATTGCAATGACAATTTTTAATTTCAAACTGTCTAAATTTGACAATTTGGGAACAAGGCTCGCTCACAATCAACTCCGACTGCTAATCTGCGCCTGCTAGATTCACTCGGTTTAGATCCTTCATTTTTTGGTTTAGGTATAGATTAAACATTTTGGAGCGTCACTTTGACAATTCAAATCAAACTGTGAAGTGAACAGTTAGTGTTGCCAATCTAATTTAAAAATCACAGCCAACTTTAATTATAAATTCAAATGATCACGTGGTAAAATATTTGTCAACAACCTTCAAAAAAGGCCGGGTTTTATTTTGAACGCACTTGTTGAATGTGTGAACGCATTGACTTACATTGAACGCGTCCATTCCCCCGGTACGCAGCGCCAAGCGGAGAACGCCGAAAACTGGCAAATGATCAGGCCGTATAAGACGTCAAACGAAACGTCAAATCAAGGAGGTCGTGTTTTTTTGATTTACGTTTTGCGCCTGTTGTGCCATTGCCATCTAAATATTTTATCTAGATGGCATTGCTACTGGTGTCGTATTTGTATTCCGATTCTGATGTATCCGTTGTATCGGATTCTGGTTCCACATTCCGATTCCATTCATCCATATTTATTAACAGTTTAACACATATAAAAATACTAAAGTTTATTAATCTATGCACTAAAGTTACTAATAAACCACAGTCCACAGCACAATTTTCTAACTTTAACATTTAAAGATTTATTCACGGATTTATTAATTATATTCTTGTTTACAAAATACAAAACGCTATGTGACTCACTTGAATGAAAATGAGGTTAGATTTAAATGCTTCACAGGTCGTTAACCGCCTAAAACATTTAAAACTTAAAAGTAACCAACAAAATCTGGGCGGGCGGGTGTGCGACTGCGTACATCATTTTATTTAAATTGATGTACACACGCGCGGAAAACAATTTGCTGATTAAAGTTTAAAATTTTCCCGAAGAACTTCACGCAATTTACGTTGTTCATCACCTATATTCAAATATTTCCAAAATATAGGAGATTTTGCTCCTATATTTAAGGGTTGATAGGATATAGGAGATTTTGACAAAATATAGGAGACTCCTATTAAATATAGGAGACCTGGCAACCCTAGTCTTTACGAGGGAATATCGTAATATTTTAATTATCACCATGACGTAAATGAACTAACCAGAAGTGCTTTCTATCGGACTGATCCAGTTTTACAGATCAGATTAGCTTAAGATCAGTTCATAACAAAATTGGATCACAATTCTGACAAATGCAACAGAACAAACAACTTTTTCATTGCTGAGAGTAAAATTTTGATGCAATGATGAATAATGTCAACGTAAATAAACGAGACAAAAAACACATTACAGGTTTTTTTAGAAGAAAATATAAATTGTTTTAGCATCCAGATTGTGCATTTTGATAAACATATTCGGGGAGCTTTAAAAAACTGTAAGAATTAACACTTTTAGATTTTCAAAGACGGATGTATAGAGTTCATGTTTGTTGTAAGTGAACTAAATGATAAACTAATTCAAATTAGTTTATTCAACAAAAAAGTATTTGCAATACTGAAATATATTGATTTAAAGAATACTTAATTATTAATAATTTATTAATTAATTCGAAGAAAAAATGATTACTATAATTATTTAATAATAACATCATTAGAAATAATTAACATAGACAACAAACGTGTAGCAATACTAACAGTAAATAAATTGACGTTCGCGTTCGGAGTCCTGAAGTGGAACACTAGAATTTATCAAATATAAAATTTCTAAAACTTCATTGCAGTAAAAATGAGACCAAGCGTTTTGTCGCCGACACTGTGTAATCTAATTTATATTGTATTTGTTGAAACTGTTGTAATTTATTCACAATACCTGATGAGGGTCTTGCTCAGATTGTCTTGATTTATTTTCTTCCTTTTATTAATTTTAAGACATTTTCAACTTTTGGCTTCTATTCGTATGTCAAGCAATGCAGTCGTCACCTCCGTTTTTTTTTGTGTACAAGTCCGTCTGTAAATAAGTAACTTAAATATGAATGTTAGCCAAATAAATAATATAATAGAAAAACGTCATAGCCATCTAGGGAACAAGAATCCAAAATAATGTAATAGCGAGTATTTTTATTAGTATAGAACAACAAATATTAGCATCTAACGCAGTTTCTGATTGGTAAAATTTAAAAATATCGGAACATCTCTTTTCTAATAGTATATTGTGTTCTCAGGTTTAAAAGTGGCACTTTGTTTGACGAGCAATTATATTTGCAATTGCGAGGCGAAGCGTAGCGTAGCCAAGCAACCGCAAAAATTACTATCTTTTTCTCCTAGGATTAAATACAATGCTAAAATATTAACGGAATAAAATAGTAGATTATATCATTAAGAGTAGAAGTGAGTCTTTTTGTGCTGAGGCCAGAAATTGAAGGCCGAGACGAAGTCGAGGCCGGCAACTGGGCAAAGCACAAAAAGACCTTCTACTCTGAATGATATATACTATTTTATCTTCAAGCGGATCACAAAAAACGAAAATTCAAACATAAACTCATTTATTTTGATGCATTCACAGTGAAATTGCAGTGTTCAAATTTACAGTGCTCAAAATTACATGAAGATGGAATATTATAATTAGTACCTGAAGTTTGATTAGTATTAGTAAAGTCTGCAATGTTATCTGACGTATCTGATAATGTACTAGGTTTGTTGATATTATTTATTGGCGCTAAGATTTTCATTGCGGTTTGTTTTTTATTTTCTATGGAGTCTTCTATGTATCCCTCCGCGACCGCCGTTGAGCGCCAACCGCCAAGCCTTTTTAGGGCAGAAATATCACCACCATTGTCCACTAACAAAGTAGCTGATGTGCGTCGAAGACAGTGACCTGTATATTCATTACAGTTGGGAAGTTTTAGAAAAGAGGCTATTTCTCTTGGAGCAGATGCTATCTTATGTTTCCCCATAACCATTTTTGCGCATTTACCGTTATGGTATTTGACCAGAAATCTCTTTATATCTACATCCTTTCGAACGGAGATGTACTTTCTGCAAATGTCCAGGTAAAACTCTCCCAAAATGGTGAATGATCGCGATTTATAATTTTTAGTATCATGAATTTTTACTAAGATAGCAGAGCCCAAATCTTCGATACTTTCCATTGTCAAATTGGTGATTTCATCACATCGACAAGCGCCCGACACACCTAGTATCAGTATAACCTAAAATGATAATTTATAATTCTTCCTGTAGGGAACTCAGAAATTTTACCTTTGTAGCCAGATACGTTTCATTAGGAGCATTGTGTAGAAAGTTATCTACTTGTTGTTTTGATAGAATTTTCGATTTCTTTGGAATTAGTTTAGTATAGCTTGCAAGTTGAATATTGTGGTTAATATTTAATTCCGCCTTTAACATTGAATATTGACTCCAAAGTGTTGAACTCTTCAGGTTTTCATTGTTTGACAAATGGTTGAAGTATGCCAACAATACGTTTTCAGAGTAATGTGAAGCTTCATGTTGTTCAGCCCATTTCAAAAAACGCCGATAGGTAAAATCATACACTTTTCTGGATTTTGGTGGGATCAGATCCTGCAAAGAATTTGCTGCGATCCGCGTCAATTCTGGGGGGGTGCAAGGCATTTCGTTTTCATCGGCATCCGACATAACTCCAGTTATTTGCTAAATATAACAAAGATTATAAGTATAAACAATCCAAATTTTCAAGAATTTACCTTCTATTCGGGCACAGAAAACGATTAGAACTTATCACCTGTCAACGTTGGACAGCCACCTTGCGTTCTTGCAATTTTTGATTTTGACATCTGACACATGGGAGACTCGTGTTTCACCGATTAAATATTGGGTGATATAATTTCGTTATTCCGTTTTTTTCGAGGCTTCGTAATAACTAATAAGGATCATTTTTAGTTATTGAATAATTCGTGTAAGTATTGACATGTACGTCGCAATATTAACGTGTGAAATACTTCAAACGATTTTATATTTTACTCGGTCGAGCCGCCTATGGACATTTCAAGTCCTAGCATTTGAAGTGTTTTCAACTCCGCTTACAAAAATGAGCCACTTCAATCGTTTCTATGGAGATATACAAAGGCACGATTTTCAACCGCTTGAAGATAAAATGTTTTTTTGAGTTTCGTTTCCTTTTGCTGAAATATAATCCACCGTTTTCACAAAAATAAAAGTCGGCCGTTGCCACTTCGAGAATTTTTCTTCAGCTACAATTTTAAAATCTCACACATTAGATAATACGAGGTGTGTAAATTAAGTAATGAGACTGGCAACGTAGCGTTCAATCTGGCGACACTTGGTAAGCGGGACTTGGAGGAGTGGCAGGTGAACATGTGATACGCCTTCAGTACGAGTTTGAACTCGCTAAAGTCATTTGGTTGTCCGTGGCGATTTTTTTCGTGAAACAGTTTTTTCTAGTGCGTTCTAAAAATGAGTGACATCAATTTCGAGCAACGGTGTGCTATCAGGTTTTGCTTCTGACTTGGGCACAGTGCAATGGAAACTTTTGCAAAACTTCAGCAGGTCTACGGAGACAATTGTTTTGTCAAGGGCCCAGGTTTTTCGGTGATTTAAGGTATTTTCAGAAGGAAGAGAGTCGATTGAAGATGAAACACGAAGCGGAAAGCGTTATAACCTACAGAAACACAAAGGCTATTTTTATCTAAATAAATACCTAACCTGCCAAAATATAGCAGTGCTAGAAGTATCAGCTTGATCCAAATAACACTGCTTTAGTTTTTGCCGGCTAACCCCCAGATAAGTCGGAAAGGGGCGAGGTAATACAAGATATAAAAAAAACAAGCGCCACTTCGTTTAAAAACAATGCTTATTACTAAAGCTTCAAGCTTATCAGACAAACGAAGAAATATATCTTCTACTAAAATATGGGCAACTTCCAATATTTTGGTCGTACCGTACATATATACTTACAAATGACGAACTGGAAAGCAATGTTAAGATCATACAAATAAATAAATAATAAATAAATAAAACACACGTAGTGAAATGTAAACTTTCTAAGTAGGGCTTTATTTTAATTGTAGCTATTGTCTATTGTGCAGATCCAAAGTTTTAAGGTTTAATAAAAAAAAGGTGAATGGTGATTTGTATCACAGTTAGCTTAAAACTACCCTAAGACAATTTCATTACTCGAGATCTCGTGTTGTTCTTAAAATTAACATGCATGAATAAATTGTTGTTCTTAAAATTAACACGCACGAACAAACTGTATACACATTTAATAAATATATATAAACACAAATAAAATGACACAGAATACATACAAGTTTCGACAAACATCCCACCATTCGAAGACGCACGGCTGTTTTATTTAAAGCCTTGCTTAGGGGTTTTCGCTTCACCCTTCGATATTTGGTTGTTTTGTTCTGACCCGGTACATGTATAGATGTAGGTACGGACCCAAAGGGGAAGGACCTTCTAAATGAACCCACGATCAGAGAGGCAGGAACACGAATAAAAGACAACGAGCCACAAAACCCAAAAGGAGAAACACCAAAAAAAAGACCTACAAAGAAATCACCCTGTATATTGTATTAATTTGAAGATTTTTACCTTTCTATAAACTGAAAGGCCTTTTACAATACAATTCCCTCGAGGTGACTGCTAGGGAAATAATATTACCTAAAATAAAAAGACATTTGTAAGATTTTAGCGCATGGAAATAAAACGAAAATAATTTACCTAAAATGGTTGGCACCAGAACGTAATCCGTCTAATTTGACGATTGATTGCATATTACCAATCAAGCGATCTTTCTGTTGAATGCGAGATTTATTCCGCTAAAGCGAATTATATCCAAAATCAATTTTCTAACATATCTCGAACATTAAACTTCTACTGCCAGACAGCCATTTTGTTACTCAACTCTGCTATTGAGAAGGAAGCTAAACCGCGCAGGAGCGACTTCACGATAAACCGAAAGAAAGGGAAAACCAGTGACAACCAAACAACGGAGAAGCTTGGTTTTAAACAGTGACCATCAAACAAACAATGGGTTGTGAATTTCAACGTTATAGCCTTCATCTTCAAGAACCGATGAAAATAGCCAGGGAATCGTTCACAAAGAGTTTGTGCCTCAAGGCTAAACGGTCAATCAACACTTTTACCGAGAGGTTCTTGAAAAACTTCGAAAAAGGGTCATTCGTGTGAGACTAAACATCAAGAACAACTGGGTGTTGTATCACGATAATGCGCCTTGTCACACAGCAATTTCAATAAACGAGTTTTTGGCCACAAAACGGCTTCTCGGCCTCCTTATTCGCCTGACTTGAGTCCTTGTGACTTTTTCCTCTTCCCGAGATTGAAAAATCACCCCAAGGGAACTCATTTTGGGACACTCGAAAACATTCAAACGGCTGTAACCAACCAGCTGACGGCTATTCTAGTATCCGAGTTCCAGCACTGCTATGAGGATTGGAAGAACCGTCTCCAGCGCTGTGTGGCTTCCCAAAGAAGTTATTTTGAGGGAGACAATATTGAATTGTAATTCTATTCGAATAAAAAAATGAAAAAAATCAGTCTCATTACTTAATTTACACACTTCGTATATAAAGTAATAAATAATAGATATCTTTTAATACGTTTTAGGATATTTTAGCAATAATTTGTCACGAAGTGTGAAGTAAATAAAACCTGCTAAAACTAATAATAAAATACATTTTCTAGAAAATATAGATACTCAAATTAAGGTAAAGTAAATTAGTTTACATTATATATGTATGCACAAGTAGATTTTATGATTTTCTACTATTTGGGAAACTTTTGTATGTATACCTTATAAGATTATATAGTTGTACAATTATCCACATACTTTTATTGCCCATTTTGGATAACGAATATGTATTTACTAAAAATACTTTAAAAATACTTAAGAAATTTAATACACTTACAGTAATTATTAAGAAAAGCGCTTCACACTTTACTAAAGAAGCACATTATAATCACTCCCGTCGCTGCCGTACAATTGTGATTAAGATTGTATATTAACCACTATAACTATTAAAATTGCAGAATTGCTTGTCGATGCCCTTCGATCCGTCTGGAGTTCTCAGTACTTTGCAAAACATGTGTCATCGTTGAGGATATCATCTATAAATATATTAGAAGAGTTCATATTTCTATAGGTCTAATAAAAAATAAATTAAAAATGTTTAGTTATTAAGGAGTACACGAGCAAATTTGAAATAAAGTAATCCGGTTAAATCTAACTTTATTAGTGAAAGAAGAATTTGCACGGAAGAAATAGTTCGAGTAGTATGTTAAAATACGCATACCTGGGGTAACACTATATAGTAACATTATTTGCTGTATATGGATTTTATAAATTAAATGTGTTGTTCATTTATTTACATAGTCATTAAAAGCAAGTGAAGATTACGGTAGCTGACGAAGACATGAAAAGAATGTATTTTTTACGAAATAATCTTAACGTTCCAAAGATATACCGCGTGACACGTAATTATTACATATCATTGAACATCACTTTGGAATATTAATTCGCAGTATAAAAAAATAGAGACACGTAATTTTTACATGAATTTTTATTCCAGACCTTCTTGGGATAGCTTTCACGGTGGCATTAAAGTTTTGAGTTAATCCGTTAGTGGCTAGATGGTGCTAGAAATTCCCATAATTTTCAATAATTCTGTCGCAAGTTATAGCCTACAGAATCACAAAGGCTACTTTTATGTAGATAAATACCAAACCTACCAAAATATAGCTGTGCTGGAAGTATCAGCTTGAGGGCGGTTAACCGGCGCATTCACCCTAATAATAAGTGTTGATGTAAACGTTCTTTATATTTCTTATTCTGTATTCAAAGGTACAAAGCAACGTGTGTTTGTATGTGTGGTTGAAGTTTTTGGCATTTGCTTATGCTATAAGGCCAGACTATTGTTAGCTATAGACTTTGGTATTCAAACATAAAAAACAAAGGACACAAACAAGGAAACAGGGTAATATTTATTAAGATTCTTTATAGGTACCTTTTTCTGTGAACAAACTGAAAACTTGAGGAAAGGCGGCCAAAAGAATCTTTGCGCTAACTCATTTCTCGATTTGATAAAAAGAAACGTCAATAATGGTAATTTTACATTTTAACATAGTGTTGTGCTATCAGCAACACGAATTACATGTATGCAGGATGGGTTGCCTATCCTGCAAGCAAGTTGGGAAGTTTCGAAAAAAAATGTTTAAAAGTAAAAGTGAGGTTGCAAAAATGTGAAAATTAGTTTTTATGTAGGATTTTTGTAGAAAAACTTATATGATATTTATTTTATGAGATGTCAGGAACAATTTTATGTAAGGAAAATAACGTATTTAAATTTTTATAAAGGAAAGTTATTAGGAAAAACCAAGATGGTTGTTAATGAATCCTCAATCTAATTTTGCATTTTGATACTAATGTGAGGCATCAACAGAAAGGGGGAGCTCTCAGGAATCTTTTTATAATTTTTATTTTAAACAAATAACTTTATTATTAACAATTTGTTTATAAACATTTAGTTTTAAAGATAGTCTTTTGATTTAGTGTAAAATCTGGTGAGAAACTAGATTTCACACTAAACATTTCTGGTTCTAACTAGAAAAAATAACTAAAAACTTGCAATTGTTTTAAAATTAGTATAAAAGCAGAAGAAATTCTGGTGACTCTCTTGTAATTTTTCACTTGTACTGAATCCACGTTTCTTGGGAGAGCAAAATTTAGAAAATTTTAAGCTTATGTGTCATACATCACTTAACTGTCAGAAATGTGAGGTTATGTCAAACGTCGCTTTGTTTAAATTTTTATTGCATACCATATCAAATCGTCTCCTCAAAGTGGGGTTTTTTCCAATTTATTTAAGTAATCTTCGACCTTTTATATCACTACCATATCATAACAATAGATGTACAAACAATTTTAAATTTTTGAGAATTAATGAAATTAATAAGTACATACACCTAAAACCTACCTTTAAAAAATAAATGTAAAACAATAATTTGAGCTTAAGGCTGTTTAAAGAAGTAATTAATAAAATTAAATGCTTAATAGTATGTATATAATATGTGTTTTATTTTCCTTTTTTTCTATAAACATATTTAAAAATTACTATATTGTTATGAAAATATGCTGTTTTACATTGTTTTATAACGGTTCCAGTATAAAATTTGGCGAATCGTTAGGTTAAGTTCTCATGCGTACGAAATCCGATGATACGACAATCCGAAAGTCACCTGATTGGGCTAAAAATCTAAAATTCGATTGGCGGTAATTTCTGCACACGAAAATTTAACTTCATCCATCATCGTATAAAAGTTGAATTTAGTTCAACTTCTTCCGATATTTCGTGTGATCGTGTGGTTTTAACCTCGTTTTTATTATTTATGTATGTGTCAAACTCGTCAAAATGGATTGCATACAGTACCAAATATATCTTGTGTGCAAACAACAAACAAATTAAAAGAAAGAAAAATAAATTAACTTCAAATGTCATTATATTTTTTACCAACTAATATACAATCGGATACGAAAATCGTAAGTATGTGAAGGCTGTGTTTTTTCGCTTACGAAATGCATAATACGATTACGATTCGGACGTCGGATTTCGTACGCATGAGAACTTAGCCTTATGCCTGAACTGTAGCGAGTGTTTGCGGTACTTTATAAAAATGTAGTAACTTTACGTTGACGCAAGGTCCGTTGATGCATGCATAGTTATATCCAAAGTAAAGGTTATCTCACCCATTTCCACTATTGCCTTTTGAAATGGGTACAAGAATGGCGCCTTTTTGTCAAATCAAATATTTACATAACATACAAAAAAGGTTACGAATATTTTAATTAAAACAAATCATTAATACTGTGTATTAACTTATTAACAAATATAATTTTTAGGCATTCGAATTATCTTCTGTTATTGAGTAATATTTACTACTACTTAATAAAACCACGAAAACATTAACACATTGAAAAATGATGGTCTAAAATGGCGAAGATTTATTAGTTATATGAACAAAACAACAATAACAACTAAAGCAAATATTTTAACTGTGATACAACTAATTTATTAATGGTATCTCCTCAAACAGTGTTTGAGTTTCTCTTTTTTGTTATCCAAATATGGCAAAAAGCCGTGGACGGAAATCTAACTTCTGTAAATGTCTGTACAGGATGGAATATGATGCAAGTGGATGCTACAACTGTTTTTTAGGCTTTTGTAACATGTAATTGAAAATTACACATTACAATTACACATCGGCATTTTTACAACCTGAAGTGAATAGTGTCTCTGCTCCTTTTAGTATCTGCATGAGAATGTGTTGTAGCATTATCTTTTAAAGTATATCAAGGCTCTCTCTTTCAATCCTTCCACACACTTCAATTATTTTAGGTTTTTCTTTAACATATCCAGTATTATTTTTTGTACGACCATGCTATTTCGGATTGTTTACCATACTTGGTTTTAGAACAGTAGGTTATATTTACTGGTTGCTAAGCAAAAACGCATCGGTAAGTAATTACTTACCGTTCTGTTTTTGACAGAATTGAACGGTAAGTAAATTATATGTAATTTATAAGTTAAATGCATGATCTTTAGATGTTTCTTTCGCGATCGCGAAAAAAAATCATAATATTCTAAATAATTGGACTATTAAAAGAAATGTATGTTTTTTATTTAAGTTTGCCCAGGCCTCTTTAATATCCGAATTATGTATATTCGTTTTCAGATTCACTCCTTCTCACAAATTTGACAACTATCGTAACATTCAAAAATAATAATAATTACAAACGTATCCATGGTAACGACAAAAATATCGTGACATTCAAAAATAAAATTACAAACGTATCCATGTTAACGACAAAACCTACTTAGTGTTTGGTGGATATACAGGGCAAAAATAAATTATCTTAAATCTATTTTTTTACCATATTCGGGATATTTCCTTAGTTAATACCTTTGTATTCATAGTGATCGTACAAAAAATAGTATAAGCATCTCAAACAGTAAGGAGTTTACCGATCTCCTCCAATATTGGCGACTTCGCTTTGTCGTCGATCTGTAAACTGTCCTTACTGTTCTTGATACTTAATATACTATGATGATTGTGTTTGGCAATTAGATGACATGTTTCCTTTATTGTCTTTAAAAGTTTTATTTTTTTTTATTAATTGCAACTACATTTATCTCTTAATTTAATCTTTTGCGTTTCTTATCAGCTGTAACTATAAGCTATCGATACATTTGGTTAGCGTGACGCACGAGCCATCTGCCGGATGGCGGCGTAAGTAAATCATAGACATATTTAAGGTAGTACCGTAGCTACCACGCTAGTCCAGCATATACAATCTCTCGTTTGATTCGGTGAGTAGGTAGACTTCGCAACGTCGCGTTGCGGCTCGCGATAGTGTGTATCGGGAGATTTGCTTGACTCCGCCGTCTCGTATAGCAAACTGCAAAATATATGTTAATAAATGCATTCATATGCAATCTTTGAAATTGTTATTATATATATAAATAACCTTAACACCTAAGGGTATATTAAGGTTTCGATTATATATATATATATATATATATATATATATATATATATATATATATATATATATATATATATATATATATATATATATATTAAATAATATTTAGAATGCAAATTCATATAGAAAAATTTATCATCGACTCTGCTGGGACTCGAACCCAGGACCCTCTACTGTCTAGGTGGTATCTCTACCAACTGAGCTACAGAGTACGACTACCAGCATAGCGAGAAATTTTCCATATGAATTAGATGTGTAATCAGACATACAAAGTAACTAGATTTTTTTTCTTTTTTTTTTTTGAATATTATTAATGAAGATCAGCAAGTCGCATGACAACAACATCAATATTCAAAGTATCTAGATTATTTAGATTTTTCTATATGAATTTGCATTCTAAATATTATTTAATGTAAAATCATTATTCAACTTAACAAAAATTAATTTCAACTAAAATTTATATATATATATATATATATATATATATATATATATATATATATATATATAAATAATTAACACTATTCATCATTAAGTATAAACTATTTCTTTGCTTTTCTCTAATTACGCAAAATCTTCATTACGCAGCACATGGAATTTCAAATAAAGCGCGTGCCTAAGCTCTTTTGCGGCGTTGACACATCTACGAAGCCATGGCCGACTACCGCTAAACGTTAATTTATTACATTTAATCGCTCAACTCTTTTCTCACATGTACCTAATCAATGCATTCTAGGGACAAAAATTCTCGATGGATAACCATTTTATATTTCCGCTTTTATTTTATAAATCTGAACGGTAGTCTTTATACAATTTGAGGGTAAATGAACTGGAAAACGATATTCCCATATGACTACGTGTTAAATGCGTCATATTTCAAATGCTTATAACTTTTCTCTCACGTACCCTGGCCTTACAAAAAACTTTTGGGTCACTTTTAGACTAAAATGAATCGATATATTCAATTTCATTAATATCTGAACGGTAGTTCTAAAACGACGGTACTACCTTAAATTTTACGTTTGACATAATGCAAATAAAATTAACGGAACATAAAAATTGTGCCTATTATTTGCTATTATTCAGCGAAAAGCATGAGTATAATTGTATTGCAAGTAGTATACCTAATTAAAGAATTTAGATACGGGGCATGAATTAAACGGTTTGTCGTGAAATGTCTGTGATAATTGCATACGGTATTCAAGCTGTAAATATAAGTATTTGCCGAAAAAAAGGTTTATCGAAGGGTTAAATGTTAGTTAAAAGCCCCTGATGTCACGAAGCAGCTAATTAAAATATGATATAGTTAGTCATCAATTTGTTTTGTGGGGTGCCCTCCCCGCATAAGTTTGTAATAACCGTCAATTCTTATAAGATATGTCTTCGACAACATCCATTAATAGAGAAGACGAGAAAAAACAATTTTCATAGCTGTGAAGGACTCTCAGGAGATCGAACCTATGACCCTTGGGTTATGAAGTAATCATGCAAACTATTAATCTATCGAGACTGGCTAAACAATTGAAACGCACGAATAAATTCTCATTAAAAACTGCTCTTTTCATCGTGCAAAATAAGAGATATGAGCATTTAAAAAAATCTTCATAACGTCGTTTCTACTATAGCCCCTGTATTTCAAGTAGTAGCGACATCGTGGAGCAAACTTTAATAAAGAAAAAATTTCAATAAAAAGTTGTTAAAAAATTACAATTACGAAAGTATATATCATATTAATATCGTCGTTTTTACAGAACATTAACATTAATGTTAAATTGTGAATATTTTTGTGCATGATTATTATTAAACCTGAGATATATTGTAAACCGGAATGTCAAATCTAGTAATATTCAATGTCGCCAACATCGTTCTGGTACTTTTACTCCAGCGGCGAGGTCAGTCGTTGTCGCTACTATTTGAAAATAAAGGGGCTATAGTTTCTCCGCTACTACCGGGGCGTCAAAGTGTTGATCTCTGTCTAATGCATTCCTGGTCGGTAGTAACTACGTCATCACCCCACATGGCAACAGGTTTACAAGCGTTTTTCTCGTAACGATATGTATTTTAAACAAACCCCCACGACGTAACATCCGCATGTAAAACCTTTTTTTTTTGTTGAAATCATTCATTTTCCAAAGCTGCTGCATTGACATTAATGATATTTTGTATATAATATATTGCAAAGTATTGCCAACAGAGGCGCCACTATCGATGTGTCAATAGCGTATATTAGAAACGTTAAATAACGTGTGAATTGCGTTTTATTTCAATATTTGCCATTCATCTTTTCTTTTTATTTCAAATTGCATTTCTTCAAAATGGAACTAGGGGAAATGTAAAACGGTAATAAAAGAGCGTGCAATCTAAAAACTATCCTTTCTCTATGCTTAAATAATTTATATTATTTCTATATGTAATTTTATTAAGACTTAAACTTGCTTACTTTACATAATCTTAAGTATTCAGTAATTCCCAATTCTGTCTTCTACACATATCTAACATGTTTGTCTGACTTTCCTATCTTTTGGAAAAAGAAACAAACGTGCACCATTCTGGGAATTGCTAGAACAGTTTGGTGCACTACAACCAGTCATTATTTTGGGAAAAGACTTCGGCGTCTTACTTATGTCAGAAACTGACAGATCGAATTTGGGCTCAAATATGACGAGCGTCTCGCGCCACATGCTATCCGGCGTTAATTTAACATCGCAGGATTTGACATTGCAGGACTTGACATCGCAGGATTTGTACCTAACCTATTTAAAAGTAAAGTTTCGTTTTCGTTTTATTTATAAGTGCGGTGCATGATTTATCAAATTTAAAATTATGGAAGAGATTATTTGCGAAGAATGTGATGTTACATTCTCTAAAAAGAGAAATCTATAAATGTGCTTTTGAAAATTATTCTGAATATTTCAGAAATTATACAGATTTGAGAAAACATATGGCCACTGTACATAAAGTGGAAATTGCGTATAATGAGTTTCAGTTTGAATCTTCTTCAGATAAGCTCCTGGATTTGATAATAATAATAATAGTTTTATTTAATTGTTACGCAATAGTGTTTATAGCAAGTCATAAAAAAAGTAACAATATATAAGAACATATCAATGTATATAACAATTAATTTCAATCAATTTTCTAGCATTTCATCGATGGAAAGACAAAATCCAGGAAAGCAATTTGTCATTGTATGTTCTGCACACATCATTTAAATTATTAACCGATAGCAGTAAGAAAGAATTTTACAACTAATAATAATAATAATAATAATATTTATTAGCCCATTTCATTTGTGGTACATGATTAACATAATATTTATTACAATAAGGTTGTTCTAATTAAGTAGCAATTGTTATAGCATAAAAAAAATATATATAGACTTTATTGGGCTAAAAGGATCGCAATCAGACGGTCTAATAGCCTCTGTTCTTCCTTGCGAACTCTTAAGCAGACATCCTAACTAACATTCTAGATATGTTTTAACATACCTTAAATTTAAAGCAACAAATGATACATTTATAGCTAACTAAAAATTAACAAAACAAACAGAAATTGAAAGATCAAAAATGTGAGCATACAGCATGTGAGCAAATTTTATAAATTTGATAAATCTGATGGAGGTCCACAATATAACCAGATTAATAATTACAATAAATAACTTAATAATTGTTATGTAAATACCCAAATTTTATTTTAAAAAAAAATATGTAGTTTTCTTAACTATCCTGTTGGAGATGTAAACGCTGACGTAGTTTTGATCTGAACGTGCTAAATGAATAATTTACAATATCTTTCATTAATCTATTGTAAAGTTGGACAATATTAAAGGAATATGATGTTTGGAATAAAGACGTTCTGTGATATGGTGGCGTAAGCAATCCCTTATTTCTTAAATTTAAGTTATGAACGTCAGTGCGAAATTCTAACCGTTCAGATAAGTAGATAGGAGTTTTTTTAACAATAATATTATAATACAAACAAGCTGCATGCAGTATACGACGATTATTCATATTCAGCCAGTTAGCATCTTTCAGTTTATGACTGATTCGATCTCTTTTCTTCATACCATAGATAAAGCGTAGACATGCATTTTGCACCCTTTGGATTCTATTAACATCAATTTGGTCGAGACATGCTCATAGACTTGATCGCAAAAGTTAAAATGAGAAAGAACCAGTGAATCACACAACATTATTTTTAGTTTAGTGTCCATCATAGATCTATTAGTATACAATATTTTTAGGCTGCCATAAGCTTTTTGGATAATTTAATAACGTGACTTTTAAAATTTAAATTATTGTCTAAATGCAAACCCAAATTTCTTGCAGCATCGACACATTCAACACGGCTTCCATTAATTGATACATTTATTTGGGAAGCAATATCGGAACATAGGTTGCGATTTCCAAAAAGCATCAGCCATGATTTAAAAGGATTTATTTTTAAACAGTGATCTTGGGATAATGAGACTAATTTACCAAGGTCTTCATTTATTAAGGCAGATGCCAACTGTACATCCTTTGGTCTAAATGTTAGGTAAAGCTGCGTGTCATCAGCATAAAAATGATATTTACAATTTTTAATGTAATTGCCAAAGTGAGATGTATATATGGCATAGAGTGTAGGGCTCAGAATTGATCCTTGCGGGACACCAGAACCCACCTGCCGACTTGTTGATATATGATTCCCGATTTTAACTTTTCTGGGATCTGTTATTCAGATAGCTAGCAAAGAAATTACAGGTGTTGTCATCGGTGCCAACAAAATGAAGAATAGCAAGCAATAGTTCATGGTTTATCGTATCAAAGGCTTTCGAAAAGTCCAGTAATACCAAAGCCACCATTTTGTTAATATCGACTGAGGTAAATATGTCATCTAATATATTAAGCAAGGCTGTAGTACAACTATGACCAGTGCGGAAGCACGATTGTTGTGATGGTAAGATGTTATGAGTATTTAGATAATTGATCAGTTGATGATTTACAACTTTTTCAAGAACTTTAGATAAAATTGGTAATATGCTGATAGGTCGAAGATGTACCTAATATCACCAAAAAATCAACGAAAATATAAAGTGTATAATTAGAAATTTTAAAAATTCCCTATCTGCAACTACAAATACTATAGTGTTGGTTTTGTTTTTATAATAAATAGCTATACAAACTACCAAATTAATATAATAATAAATTAAACATTTTCATGAAGAAACGGAAACTTAGGAAATAATTTTAAAGAAAATACAAGTTTGTTACAAAAATCAATATTAAATGTGTGCACAAGTACAAATAAGCAGTAAACGAATTTGCGCGGGAACCAGTCTCCGTACATACGTTAACCACTCTTATGGTATAAAAATGTATGAAGTTATAGAAAAATCAATAATCCAAACACTTGACCTTCAAGCCCCATTGCCAGATCGCTGGGACTCGTATAATGCGTGTAATTTGCATCGCACGTAAGGTCAGTTGGATGTCTACAGTATATATACAACACCGATCGTTGGCCCCCTATATTTATTTCGCTTGAACTAAACGTGTGTATTTTGAGATATATGAAGGTCTTTACCCGCCATTTCGAAAATCGAGATTCCGCATCTCCTGATGATGCTTAATCAAGAAAACACTATTATACACATACAATTTACGAAGCCCAGAACCGGGCTGCGTAAGTTGGTGCCGGGCTTCGTATAGATAGGAGAACACTCTGTTTTAGGCTTGGTAATACCGCCTAATGTGTGTGTGTGTGTGTGTGTGTGTATATTAAATAATATTTTGAATGCAAATTCATATAGAAAAATTTATCGACTCTGCTGGGATTCGAACCCAGGACCCTCCACTGTCTAGGTGGTATCTCTACCAACTGAGCTACAGAGAACGACTACCAGCATAGCGAGAAATCTTCCATATGAATTAGATATCAAGCAAACATGCAAGTAACTAGATATTTTTTGAATACTATTAATGAAGATCAGCAAGTCGCATGACAACAACATCAATATTCATAGTATCTAGATTATAATGAATCATTCCGAAAGGAAATTAATTTTTATAAATTTTTAGATAGAGTTAATTTTTATCAAGTTGGATAATGATTTGGACAGTGGAGGGTCCTGGGTTCGAATCCCAGCAGAGTCGATAAATTTTTCTATATGAATTTGCATTCAAAATATTATTTAATGTAAAATCATTATCCTACTTGATAAAAATTAACTCTATCTAAAAATTTAATTTCCTTTCGGAATAATTCGTTATAATCTAGATACTTTGAATATTGATGTTGTTGTCATGCGACTTGCTGATCTTCATTAATAGTATTCAAAAAATATCTAGTTACTTGCATGTTTGCTTGATATCTAATTCATATGGAAGATTTCTCGCTATGCTGGTAGTCGTTCTCAGTAGCTCAGTTGGTAGAGATATCACCTAGACAGTGGAGGGTCCTGGGTTCGAATCCCAGCAGAGTCGATAAATTTTTCTATATGAATTTGCATTCAAAATATTATTTAATGTAAAATCATTATCCAACTTGATAAAAATTAACTCTATCTAAAAATATATATATATATATATATATATATATATATATATATATATATATATATATATATATATATATATATATATATATATATGTATATATGTATTGTTGAATTATTTGATTATACAATCAAACCAACTATTATCATTAGATTAATAATGATGAAAAAGCATAATTATCAATAAAAACAAAACATTACACAAAGTAAGACTAATACTCTGATATCCCCTGTATATTAAAAATTATGAAATAATAAAAAAAAACAATGTTGGGCGCCAGCTAAGCTTATCTTAGCACGAGACTGATACTCACAGGGTCTTTTAAAATTATCAAGGTTCAAAATACGCAACTCTGCAACACCTCAAAATTCAGAAATAAATCTTCATCATATAACAAATGAAACAAAAAAATTCGTATACAGTGCAGTTTTGTTTTACAATATATCTGCCTTGCCTTTACACGAATTTTAATGGAGTAAGTATTATAATAAAATAATTATCTATTGTTACTGTTTATTGCGGATTAATGTGTGTTCAAATTTTTGATTGCAAATGTTCACAATTTATTTCTTACCGCCATCAAAAGCGCTGAACTGTTGTAATCACGTTCCCCCATGCGATTGCTGTTGGATGCAGGTAGATGATTGACTCCATTTGCCCGGGTGTCGAGACGCACGCCAAAGATGTTGAACGAGAAGCTAATAATCCAATAGTAAGTGTACTTGGATAAACTGTTTTTATAAAACTGTGTTTTTATTATTTTTTTTATAATTCTTTTCTTTTGTTTCAGGTAAGAACAATTACTTCTCCAGACTTCCTCCTCAATGTAAATAATACACTACTGATAGACCCAAATTAACATTTATTATACACACGTAAATAAACTTCTTTACAATTGTTAAATTAAATTTAATAACCAAAAAAAAAGTTTTTGGTTTTGTTTATACCTTATCTATAACTTAAATTGTTAATGCTCAAAAATAATCATTCCTTGATTATACGACAAATTACTCCGTAGATTCCTTTTCAAAAAAAACCTCAAAAACACTTTCAGATTGTGCACAAATTCACTGTTTCCGTTAAAATCACTGTAATCCTGTCACCTATCAAACTTCTTACTATTAATTAACTACTTATACTTATCAATTTTATTCAATTCTTTAAACATAATTAGTACTTGCATTCATTTTTGCAATAATCCAAATAATACATTTTCAAAAGCATGTCTGCACTATCTGCTGTGCACCTGCAGACAACTACAGCTCGAAAACAACTGACACTTTAAAATTTTGAAGAATTTTAAACACATTTTTCCTTAACAAAAATATCATCAAATCCAGTCTTATACGAACTACTTATTAAATTTAGCATTAATTAAAATTAAACAAAATGTCCTGCAGAGCTTAGTATTTTCTTTATCAACAATGTGATAATATTTTAAACAAAAATAAAAGTTTCTTGCTATAAATAGCTTAGCCTGATTTTTACCTTTAAATTCGAAAATGTATTTAAATAAAATTTATGCGTGATACGAGGACCGTTCAATAAATAATTGGCACTCAAAATATTTTCTTACTTTATGTAGCTAGAAACGAAATTACTCGCTGCAATTAATTTAAAATAAAGCAATATGATACAGTTTGATTATATAATGTTCATTAATTTTGACTAAATCCCATTTACGACAAAATAATACAACAGTATATATGTATATATGTATATATGTATATATGTATATATGTATATATGTATATATGTATATATGTATATATGTATATATGTATATATGTATATATGTATATATGTATATATGTATATATGTATATATGTATATATGTATATATGTATATATGTATATATGTATATATGTATATATGTATATATGTATATATGTATATATGTATATATGTATATATGTATATATGTATATATGTATATATGTATATATGTATATATGTATATATGTATATATGTATATATGTATATATGTATATATGTATATATGTATATATGTATATATGTATATATGTATATATGTATATATGTATATATGTATATATGTATATATGTATATATGTATATATGTATATATGTATATATGTATATATGTATAATAAAATACATGATGTAAATTCTTGGGCCTATAGGTTCTAAAAAATATAATAAGATGCAGGATTTCAAACACTATTACTCCTAGACAATATTGTTTCGTCCTCACCTAGACTCATCAGTAGGAGAGGTAATATTTGAATGCTTGCATCTCGCGTCAATTCACTTATATTCGTTCGTGAAATTAACATTAATAGCGACAGGTGGCTGTGGAGCCATCTATAATTTGTCGTTTAAATATAAGATGTTTAAAAGTTGCAGATTTCACCCTTGCTACAATAACTATGCTTTTGGTCGTGAACCGTTTAATGTATAATAAAATACATGATGTAAATTCTTGGGCCTATAGGTTCTAAAAAATATAATAAGATGCAGGATTTCAAACACTATTACTCCTAGACAATATTGTTTCGTCCTCACCTAGACTCATCAGTAGGAGAGGTAATATTTGAATGCTTGCATCTCGCGTCAATTCACTTATATTCGTTCGTGAAATTAACATTAATAGCGACATTATTGTCTAGGAGTAATAGTGTTTGAAATCCTGCATCTTATTATATTTTTTAGAACCTATAGGCCCAAGAATTTACATCATGTATTTTATTATACATTAAACGGTTCACGACCAAAAGCATAGTTATTGTAGCAAGGGTGAAATCTGCAACTTTTAAACATCTTATATTTAAACGACAAATTATAGATGGCTCCACAGCCACCTGTCGCTATTAATGTTAATTTCACGAACGAATATAAGTGAATTGACGCGAGATGCAAGCATTCAAATATTACCTCTCCTACTGATGAGTCTAGGTGAGGACGAAACAATATTGTCTAGGAGTAATAGTGTTTGAAATCCTGCATCTTATTATATTTTTTAGAACCTATAGGCCCAAGAATTTACATCATGTATTTTATTATACATTAAACGGTTCACGACCAAAAGCATAGTTATTGTAGCAAGGGTGAAATCTGCAACTTTTAAACATCTTATATTTAAACGACAAATTATAGATGGCTCCACAGCCACCTGTCGCTATTAATGTTAATTTCACGAACGAATATAAGTGAATTGACGCGAGATGCAAGCATTCAAATATTACCTCTCCTACTGATGAGTCTAGGTGAGGACGAAACAATATTGTCTAGGAGTAATAGTGTTTGAAATCCTGCATCTTATTATATTTTTTAGAACCTATAGGCCCAAGAATTTACATCATGTATTTTATTATACATTAAACGGTTCACGACCAAAAGCATAGTTATATGTATATATGTATATATGTATATATGTATATATGTATATATGTATATATGTATATATGTATATATGTATATATGTATATATGTATATATGTATATATGTATATATGTATATATGTATATATGTATATATGTATATATGTATATATGTATATATGTATATATGTATATATGTATATATGTATATATGTATATATGTATATATGTATATATGTATATATGTATATATGTATATATGTATATATGTATATATGTATATATGTATATATGTATATATGTATATATGTATATATGTATATATGTATATATGTATATATTTACATCAGTCTAACAAATGGACGTCCGTACATTACGCATTTACCATCAGTTGGACGTCCGTTGTAATTGGACGTCCGTATACCGGACGTCCGATTGTATCACCTGTTCTTTGAATTTTTTTGGGATTACTAAAGCATCCTCTATCGTTTGGTGAAAATTTGTTTTAGACGTCAAATGACCGATTTTTACCGGAGATTGTGTATACCGTAGTTCAAGCGAATTCCACTAGATGCGCTAAATTCGACAAATATATACAGCTAAGTATATTGCAAACGGAAGGATCTACGTGTATAAGACGTCCGTGTCCATCACGAGACCTACATTCTTGCTGGCAACATCGCTTTTGTATATTTCAAGATTACTTTGATATTATTCGTGCATTTGACGTCTCTTTGTCTCGGTAACAGGATACGGCTGACCTGATTGTTAACACATGTTTTGAAATATTTATTTTGCCGTTAAACGTAGTAGGAAATGGTAGAAAGTAATATTGCAATAGAAACGTAAATTTTATCTAAATACAATAAATACCTAAACAACAAATTTAGATTTCATTTTTGTTTTTGGGTTTTCGTATTCAAATATTTTATAGAAGAATAATTATCATAAATCCTGAAGCCAACAGCTTTTCGATTTTCAAGCCATACAGCTTAATTATTTCTTGCATTGGTATTACTTACTTTTTAGTCTGAAGTTTAATTAATAATATGTTGCTAAACGAAAGCAAAAGATTATTATACGCATGTGTATTGTGAATAACTACACGGTTATACACAATATATTAAATATAAAATAATATGAAAACAATGTTTTGCCAGAATTTCAATCAGGGTTTCGTAAACATTATCGTTGTAAAACTAATTTATCAAAAAAAATAATTTTTTTTAATGATTTAGATAAAAATAAATCCGTGCTTCTTATTCTTTTAGATTTTACAGAAGCGTTTGACGCTATTAACCATAATATAATACTATCGATATTGCGCTTCATTGGTTTTGGTGCATCATCTATATCTTTAATCGGCAACTAAATATATTAAAGATTTTAATAAGATAAAGTCTTAAACAAAGATTACAAATGGTTCACTTATTCAATGAATCGTTGAGTGTAAATCAGTTCGTGTAAACGTTCAAATCAATTACAAGTAAATTGAGGTGTGCCGCAGGGCTCATTTCTCAACCAATTTTATTTAACGTTTATGCAAGTACTAATTTTATTTTTCTAATTATTGTTTATATACAGATGCTACACAACTTGTTCCAACTTTGGACATAGGCCTCTCCATTCTCGTCAATTGTTTATGTTTGTTGCTGCTTCTTTCTAATGTAATCCAGCCGCCTTTTTCAAATCTTTTTATCTTTTTCTGCGTTGCGTTGTGTTCTGTTCCATTTTAATCTTACGATGTTTTATTAGCTCTAGTTAGTGTCCAGGTTTGGCAGCTGTATCTAACGATCGGAAATATAAATACATTGGTTGAACACTACCTTTAAATGTTGTGGCATTTTAAGATTTCTGAAAATCAATTTTAGTTTTCCAAACCGTACCCATACCAATCGTGTTTTTCTAATTATTTCCGCTACTTGATATTCTTTATTTGGCTTCAGGATTTTCCCCAGATATACGTATTCATTGACCCACTCGAAGATACAGTCTTTATGCAGAAATTCGATATATAATCCATATCTTTAATTTCTTCAGTGTTTGTCATTATTTTTGTTTTTTGGATGTTCATCGTTAAACCTATCTTCGTAGAGGTTTTTGCTAGATACTTGATCATTGTTTGTAATTCCTTGAGTGTTGTGGTAATTAAAACTTTGTCGTATGTAAATGTAAGGCGAGTTAGTTCTTTATGTTTGTTACAAATCCTGTACAATCTAATGATCTAAATGCACCCTACGTTGCAAGAATAAATAGCTTGGAAGATATTGTGTCCTTCGAATCGCCAAACGTTTTAGTTGGTTACTACTGGTCTTTTGTTCCAATTGTATTTTCTTTTATATAGATGCTATTAGATATTATGAATTAGTTGCCTGTATCGAGAATCTATTCTACAGTTGTTCATGGCTTGTGCTACAGCCCAAAGTTCAACATAGTCGAATGGGAATATAGACAGGTGGTATTCATTTGCTTCTTTATGAGCGTTCTTACCGTAAGAAGAAGATCTAACGTGCTATATTCCTTCGTGAATCAAGCTTATGATTATAGGCCGGCCGCGGGTCGGTGGGACATCACAATAAATGATGTCTTACTTTTTATTACATATCTTGATTAATATTTATTTAAAATTCATAAATCAAAGACCATCGTAATTGCAAAAAAACGTGGTTACAATTTCACAAGAATACATGTTTTGTTAAATGCTACAGATATTAAATGCCCGAGATAAAACGGTGTAAAGCAAAAACTACTCGAGTTTAATTAGGTTTGTGCAGTGCTTGAAACGAGAAATCTGCATAAATGTAAATCCTTCTCAATTTTCACTTATGCGATTTACGTGCATTTTCAAACGGAAGCTCTTATTAAGACTTTAAAATCAATAAGAATCTCTACAAAAATATACACAATTTTGTATTACAGAGGTAGCTTATATCTTCTATTTTCTAACTACGTACTTAACTCGAAATTTTTAAATAGTGCCCTTTTGCACCATAGGGTTTTTTGACAAGTTGCAGTTTTATAATCTACAGAACCAAAGCTACAATTCTATTTATTTTATACATTTTTACCTCGAAGTCCTACAAAATGTGTTTTTTGTAAGTTTCGGGGCTCCTAGCATTCTACTAACTAGTATGTCCCCATCTCTTATCTAAATATTAACTTCTTTGTTTCATCACTTATCCTGTCTTCACTAGATTTAGTTTTTCATGCTACTTTTGTTCCTGCATTTAAAAGCTTTTTTCGGTCTGTTGTTGGTTATTTCGTTTATGTCGTTTCTAGTTTTTCTTGCTGGCAACACTCTTCTAGACTTTCTACTGTATACTTTCTAAACTGTCTTTCCTTTCTATTTTTTTTTATCAAATCAAGCCTTAGCACGTAAACTTCGATATACACTACCTGAGATGAAGTAGTCTATTTCATTTTGGGTCGTTCCATCAAGAGAGATCCACATCTATTTTCGACTAGCTTTTATTTGAAGCTAGAATATTTCGGATTCGCCAAAATTTCATACTAATTTGCCATTAAAGTCACCTAAGGTGATGGCTGGTTTTATCTTTTCTTCGTCTAAAGCTTTCGTTAGTTAGAAGGCTTCAAGTTTTTCTTCTGCGTGTGCAGATGTTAGCGCATAAACCTAAATCATCTTTAATCTGACCTTATATAACAACTTATTCAACTACGATATAAGCGACTCTGCCGGATATGGTTTCAGACTTGACCACTTGAAATGCAAGTTCTTTCTTTATTGGAAATCTTACGCTTCCATATGCTTCGTTTCCCTCTGCCTTGTAGTAGAATGTGATTCCTAAATTTAGTTCTATACATTGTTCTCCTCTTCTTTCTATTTGCGAAAGCACACTATATCCTTTTCTACTTTTTTAGTTCTTCTAATTCAAAACCGACGGTTTTAAGCCGAGAAAAAGGTAACATCGTTACCGAAATACGTATTGAGCAATAGTTAAATAGGTACATTGTGTAGTTCGGAGACACCATTTAAAATATTGTGTTATGATAGACTATAGTCTTTACAATCTATTACTATTGCATTAGAATATACATAATCAAGAATTTAAATATGAATTAACTCCTGAAGATAACTGCTAAATTTTATTATACTCGGCGAGAAACTTGGAGAAGCTTTCGCTGTAAGTTAGTTTTTAAATTGATATTCTTGATACAATATCTTATTATATATTTGTATTGTAGTATTAGAAAGTATTTACCTACTAGAAAAAGATAAGATTTTGGAAGACTGAAAGACAAAATTAGCCCCAAAAAAGGTGTTGGCCAATACAGCTCCCAGAAAACTTCATTAACTGCTACAAAGTTTAGCACAAAATTAAATCAATATACCAATGCATATAGCCTGTTAGCACATATGTAAAGCAAGGAAGGATTGTCATTAGCAACTAAAAAATATGAACCAAATTTCAAAATCAAATACCAAAAGGATTACAAAGATATAGGCTAATTTAACTTGATAATTCCATTCAAATCAACCAATTGTTATTGTTATTGAGATGTGTGATCCGAAGAAGAGAAAATGTGGCATAATTATTGTGGTTGCTCAAAATTTTATAGAAATTTCAAGCAAAATATTATCGTAAGGTTAAGAGGTTAAGAGATTCAAGACAGTAGAAGTTGAAAAAAAGGTAATTAAAAACTGTCAAACTCACAATTTGCTGTTGCAAGTCTAGTGACCAAACAGAGACAAAACATCATAAAGGAAGTTTCTAAGGTACAAGATGGTTACATGAATTTCTCGTCGTTTGTTTATAAATCTCAGATAATCTAAATTCAATAGTAAAATGGTATTTTCTTTTGTTGCTAAATAACGTTATATCTATTCTTATATTTAAAAGGGTGTCTATAAACTACATATTTGTGTTTGACGTAACAATGCCAATACATATTTCGGAAACAAGGTTATTTTATTATTATAACCCTCTCTTCAGTGGGTACAAATGAAAGCATGGCGTTTAAGAAATATGTACTAATACAATAGGGACAACCATCGGCCTTGGCTATTATGGGATCCATGTGTTACATAAAGATTTCTGACCTAAAAATATTTTGTTAGTTTTAAAATTAGGTACTCTGTTTTTCTCTTACGTAAAATTTTATAACTTTAACTAAAATTGACGGTATTATTAAAAAGAAAATAAATACACTGTTTACAATAATTCTTTTTGTAAAAGTTAAAATTTAATGTAGGCCGGGGTCGTAATTCAATAATGATTTAAATTGATTAAACATGCTTTTGGTACATTTATTTTAAAGAATTCTAGTTCTCACAAATTAAAGTTAATCCCCAGTTCTGAATGTTACATTTGACAGGTCCTTTCGGGTCGTGTTACTGCTTGCTCCGGAGTGGGCGGGAACGGTCGGTTACGCTTCACTAGCAGTAATTCATATGCGTTCCATTTTGAGACCAAAACGCAAAATACCACAGAGCCGGATTAAGGCACACATGAAAAGATAATTACAACACATTAGTCGCTTACCCTTTAAATGGAAATTAGCAGTACTTACGGGGGGATTGGGGATCCCCCGTGCCGTCTCACGTTGATTCTGGATGATTGGAGTCTTCGGGTGTGAAGACCTTCAGTGCACTACCACGATCATGATGACCTGAAACAGATGATGCTTGCCGCATCGGGCGCCCTTTAGCCGAATTGCTAACAGGACCAGGTACACACTTGGGCACCGTCATGTATTCACCTCCCCCGAGACCGCCCCTCGGCGGGATTGACATACAGGAAACTAGAGGGGAATAAGCACCCCAAGACTGCCCAGTGATCAGCTGGGGCCACTGGGTGACACACTTGGGCCACCCAGGTCGAAGGAAAACGTCAAGATCCGCCCATCTTTCCGTCTCCTAAGAATACAGTATACTGTGCGGTTAATTTTACAGAGCTCAATTCACATATCATCAACAACAACAGCAATTCCACAAATTGCCAACAAATCAACACAACAACAACAGGCAATTCCTCAATTGCCAACACATCAATATAATACAGCAATTCCAACCAATTGCTAACATCAACATAAAGCCAATATCACACATTGGCCAATAATCACAATTCAAGCAACAACTCACGTTGCCGAATAATAACAAGAACACATATAACAAACACAGTAAATATTAGCGTTACGCATCTGCATTTTCGGTCCCAAAGCGCGCAGTAACTATACCGTCGACCGACCGTCCGCTAAACATACCAGAACACTACTGGCCCTTCCGGCATAATCTTACCACCCCTTGAATACTTGTTGGATGTTTTGTTTCTCACAACGTAGGGTGTGACAAAAACCATAAAGACCAGATTTAGGGTCAGAAGGTGACTTATTTATAGCAACACATTCTTTCGTATTCCCTAAATATATTTTAGGTTCCCACAAAGACTGTAAAACTGAACTTATTTAAGACATTTCCTATTATCATTTACTATTAATTAATCACTAAAGATGCTAAATTCGCATACAGAAAATAAATATCCCACATTAAATTGTTATAAATAACACAAATTCAATTTGCTAACCATTTCACAAAGAAAAATTGAATTGGAAGTTAGTAATTAAAATTGACGATATTATTTGTAAATTAGATGCACCGTTTAATAGTTATTTTTATATTAAGTGTGCGAAACGACTGTTTTTTAACGCAAAAATGCGTTTTTTTGGCGAGACCGTAGGTCGAGACAAAAAAGCATTTGAGCGTTAAAAAACAGTTTCGCAGACGTAATATAAACAACGTTTTTTCTACAATCGAATGCCTGTTTAAAACACAACATTTAGAAAAAGCAAAATTTAAAAAACGGAAATATTTTGTGCAAGTCAAATCGTCTTTGCGGTTTCCATAGAAAAAAACAAAAAATTTTCAAACGGTTAGAAAATTTGCGTTGCATTGCATTGTCATTATATTGTTTGGTGGTCCTCTTTGCACGATTTTTTGAAATGAATGAGTTTAGTGAAGACACAAGCAGTGATGACAACATTCCCCTGGCCTTACTAAAAGATGCAAGTACTGCAAATAGTAGTTTAATTCCGCAAAAGTCCAAAGCGATGTACGAGAAAACGTATCTCAGTTTTCGGGACTGGTGCTCAAAAAATGGTGTAAAGAAGATTTGTGAAGACGTAATGTTAGCGTTTTTGGAGCAGAAATCGAAGTTTGTTAAATCTTCAACACTATGGTCAACGTATTCTATGTTAAAAGCTATGTTGAACGTCAAGGATGGTATCGATTTAAGAACGTATCCAAAACTGGTTCCATATTTAAAACGCAAAAGTGTAGGACATCGTCCAAAAAAATCGGCGATTCTAACAAAAGAAGACATCAACAAGTTTATTAATGAAGCGGATGATCGGACTTACCTACTCATAAAAGTAAGTTATTAAAAAAAAAACAGATTTTGGTGATTTACGTTCATGTTATTTATAGACTGTTTTGATAATGGGGATTGCGGGAGCTTGCCGCCGCGAAGAATTGTTGAAACTCAGTACTGACAATGTTGAAGATATTGGACATATATTAATTGTGAAAGTTTTGGATACCAAGACTCATTCGGACCGTACGTTTACGGTAACGAATGCAGATTACATAAAAATTTACAGAAAGTACAGAGCTCTACGCCCGTCACATGCTACTAGCGGCCGGCTTTTTCTAAAGTACACGAATGGCAAATGCTTTAATCAACACGAAGGCGTAAACAAAATTGGAGAGATGCCCAGTCTGATTGCAAAATTTTTGGGAAAAAAAGACGTTAACACTTTCACAGGTCATTGCTTTAGAAGATCTTCTACTACTCTTCTTGCTGACGCTGGTGCCAATATTACAACTATTAAGCGTCATGGAGGCTGGAGATCTTCTAATGTTGCTGAGTCATATATTGAAGACAGCTTGAATAATAAGATTATTATTTCAAACCAGATTTTGAACTCAAGTACCAACAGTTCGTCTATTCCATCATTTCCATCAGACAGTGCTGAAACAAATTTCACAACATCCATGCCGAATGCGATGTCAGAGTCAGGAGGATCGATCAGTTTCGGAAATAATTGCAGTAATTGCACAATTAATGTGCACTTTAATAGTAAAAATTAATTATTCTTGATAATGTTAACCTTTTAAGAAATAAATAACTATTTCTACAGCGCTGTTTTATAATACCTTAGGGCCAGTTTATAAAACGTCAAAATCACCATACACCTGACCACTTTTCGTAACTATGGAAATAAGCATTTTTGCACGAATGTCATTGTGACTTTTCACTTTTCGGGTTATCATTGTTTGCAAATAGCAGTGTATGGTGACAGTGTCCTTGAAACTCAACAGAAATGGCTGAAATAATTGTTCATTCTGTAAGTACCAACCTTTTATTTTTATGTATTACGTAATTTGCTTCGATAAAAATGTTCACCGGTTTAAGTGACGTTTGAAAACAATGTGTGAAATAGCTACTTCCGCGACGTGAAAGAGCTACTTCCGGAATTTCACACCCTAGAGCGTAAATGACCATCTTCGCGTAACGATAGTGATGCGTGAATGTCAATATTTTTGCATGATTGTAGAAAAAATATTATAAGTATCGTTTTGTCAACGAGAATTAAAATAGTTGAATACAACAAACTCGATTTTCTTATTTAATCACTTTGGGAATATATTTTACCTAAAAAGCTAATCATTTGTTTCTATCTTTGCTTACAAGTAAATCTTATGTTTGCGACCACTATTAAAGATTAAAAAACTGAAAGCCATAATTAGTAGTTTAAAAAATCATTTAGACTGACTCATTAAGACAGAAAGATGGAAAGTGGGCAACAAACAACGAACAAAAGGCAAATATTTTTGCGATTCATTTAGTAAAAACTATTTCAGCCACATAAAGAACAAAATGTACCTAATTTAAATGAGCCAATCCAACAAGATGAGATCAGACTTGCTTCACCTAAGGAAATAATGGCTAAAATCAAAGCTGACTTATCTAATAAATGCTGCCTGCCTTCATATTATTTAAAGTACGTGCCTAGATTGTGGAAAGTTGCGGAGGTCATCATGATTCCCAAACCTGGGAAACCATCTAACGAAGTTTTATCTTACAGACCTATATCTCTACTTTCTGTAATATCGAGATAAATTACTGTTAAAAAGATTAAAGCCTATCATTGAAGAGAAAGATTTAATTCCGCCTCATCAATCTATCGGGAATCTATACTACATTTATTCATGGTTTGTTCCTCAGCCCAAACTTCAACACAGTCGAATGCCTTTCCATAGTTGACCAAGTCAGAGGATATAGACAGGTGGTATTCATTTGCTTCTTTATGAGTGAGCTTTTTCGTAAGGAGACGATTTGACGTGCTATATTCTTCCTGAACCCAACTTGTTCGTCTGGTTGATACGAATCCATTTTAGGTGTTAATCGGTTATTGATATTTTTTTATAAAAAACTTTAAGATTTAAGATAAGATAGCAAAGAAATACTCCGATAGTTTTTTAATTCGTCCCTATTTTCCTTCTTGTGTAACAAAATGCTTATACCTTCATGTCGATCTAAACCTGCAAGTAGTTGTAATACAATTTGTTTGAATGGTTCCCTACTGCGAATTACACATAAAGACACCAGTAAAAGGTCTACCACTCAAATATGTATATTTTTCCTCGTCGCCTCGCAAGGAACACAAGCACATGTTTTGACTTGTACGAATATACCCATATTTCATATGTTACAAAGATCCTTTACATAAAATTTCTTCTTACTAGATGTGAATCATATTTTGTAGAATTCATATGACGGTCATTGTTAAAATACAGTTAAATATCTTTTTCTAGAACTGTCAAAAAATTGTATTTCATATATCATAGCAACAAGCTAGGAAAAATGGCTATTTGGTGAGTTTTTTGATCGAGACGGAGCCCAGATTAGAAACATCTCGTGAATGGAAATAGTTATTTGTGTATTTTATTTCAAGAATGAAAGTCTTTTCGAAAATCTCATTCGAGACCACCAAAGTCCTTTCGATCACGAATTACGCACAACGTTTTTTCTGTAGCGTTATTAAAATAACCGAAAAGGTAATAAAGAATAACACAAGCAAATTCCTATTTTAGCGCAAAGTCGACAATTTGGTTGTTGCTACGGAAACGATATTGCTCAAATATGCATAAATCGCATGAATGCACGAAATATTTTTTGCTCTGAAGCGAGAAATATTTCGTGCACGTTGTCAAGTAAACAAAACCAATGTGGCATTTTGCATACGGATATTAATGACAATCCAACTCGAAAATTTTTAACCAATCAAATTACAGAATTTTTCAAATTGGGACCAATGAAATTAGTTTTATAGTGAAAAAACCACTAGTGGTTTTTTCAACAGTAAAAACACAAGAGCTTTTTTTTATCGGATAAATTTCTTTTTGTAACGAAATAATTTTGCAAATCAGTAATTTTACGAGAAAAACTGACATGGCAAAATCGCGAGACCGAAGGTCGAGCGATTTTGCCAAATCTCAGTTTTTCGAGCAAAATTACTGATGGAAAAATCTTGATTTAAAAAGAAATTTATTCTTAAAAGAAAAGCTCGAGTATTTTTTGGCAAGATAAATTAACGACTGAATATATGAATGAACAACAACAATAATTATTTTTATTGATACAATTAAATTATTTGAATGAACAGTTATTAAATACACAATTGTTATAAATAATTATAACTGACAGGGCAGACATTAAAGTGACGTAAGCGTACTAGATGTAGTCTGGTTATGAGGAACAGGCGTTTTTATCGGTGATAAAAAAGGATGCACCTTTTTTATCGCTGTCAAAATGACAAAACTGTCATCATTAAATGACACATTTTATATAGGAGTTAATTTATCACTAAGAAAAAACCACTTGTCAAAATGAAATGTCAAATTCAATTAAATTAATATTAACTACACACGCTAAATAAAAATTTGCTCGGTGGATCGTCAAGCCGAATACAGCTCGTGGTCTAATTTTTTCTTGCAAAATTTATCGTTTAAGACATTCGTAGCTTTTGCTTTTGGAAAATTACACTCGTCTTCTGCGTCGACTCGTGTAGTTTTTGTTGCAAAGCTACTCATATCTGAAACGACAAATGTTGTCGGAAAAAATTAGACCACTTGTGATATTATATGTATATGAAAAAATGTCATCATTTCTTGACAGCTGTAGAAAAAAAATATTTTTTCCTAGCGAGTTAACGCAAACTAAGCGTACCTACTCGATGTTCAATACAATTCATGAATCTAAAGACTTGGTTTAAGGTTTAAAAACCATTTTTTATCAAAATTAGAAAAAAATTTTGTAGGATACGGATTAGGAAATGCGATTTTGTGTAACTCTTGTGTTTTAAATTTACGATTTTCATAATAACCGTAATTATCTTTCGACCAATAGAAAGCGAGATATACGCGAAAAAAAATCAATTTTCATGACTTTGATCTTGAATTACTTTCGAACCGAACATGATATCGATGGCGACTTTTTGCATGTTACTTATAACGTCCATATAACGGCTGTTGTGTGCAAAAATTCAGCTTAGTGCAAATTCTTCAGAAGTAAAATGCTAATGTTACTAGTCGAATTAGAAATTCTATTCCTGCGCGTTATGTACATTTTTTAGTGCATCAAATTATTTCGTAAATGAAAGAAATAGCGAGTCTCACTTTTCATTCTTGTGTTCCCTGGTTACTGAGTTTAAAAAATGATTTATTTGAGCAACAACCTTAGTTTAGTCTTTTAAAAATAGTTCTGTCGTTAGCATATTTTAACTTACTGGGGTTAGTAACTTATTACTAACAGTATGTGATATCTAAAGTGAACCCTCAAAAAATAGTACTATTAATGTACTGATTTTGTTATTAGCTCTGATTATTAGATTATTATTATTATTAGCTTTCTAGTTAGCAGTTCTATTATCAACTCTAAAATGTAAGTTATTTTAAAATTCTAAAAGTTCGCTTGAAGAAATAAAGTTCACCATCAAAGTTACAAACTAATTTAACATTATTTTTTACATATTTTACAGCTGTACTGTCCAAAAAGCATTGTACGCCCACAAAAAAAGAGTTCAATAAAGAAATAGTGGTTAATAAGTTTTAGATATAGTGCAAGTCTTTTAGTTTTGTTATACAGATTTAAATATTTATTATATAATATTATACTATGCGTTTAATATAATTTATGCTTTTTGAATAAAATTATTCTGAATATTATTTCTATTAGCTTGTTATCTCCGCATTCGAAAAAACATTAAAGCTTTAAAGGAACCAACTTGTACTAATAATAATGTATGAAAGGCAATAAATACACGCCAGAAAGGTTGTAAAACGATTTCGGGAGTTTGTATTTGTTCTTACTTCTAAACAGAAATATCTTAGGAATGAAACTGAAACTTAGAAATCACTATAGGGAATGCTTTTAATTCTACCCGCATTATCTTGTTGGAGTATTATAAAGAACTATATATTTGAACTATGAAAATATTGATGGCATTTGACTTTTGAATTCTTATTAAAGTACCCAAATAACAGAAAATTTTGAATTAGAGAATTTCAAAAACATAACATTACAATTACATTGTGTTTTTGTATTCTTGTGTGTTGTTTTTAAAATGCTAAAGTAAAAATATTTTTTAAGTTCTCTAACTAATTTAAATTTCAGGTAAGTTAATATTTCTTTCATAATAATGTATCAATCAAAAAATTTACACTTTTATTTTATAATATAAATATACATATTTTACAAACCAATTAAATAATTATTTAGAATCAAGACTTTTTCAGGGATAACCTGATATATAATAACATAAGAAAGAAATTCTAAAGATTCTTCCCTACTTCCATAACAATATTACGAACACCAGATTTTTAAAGCGTCGTAAATATGTCTAACAATTCGTTTCGCCTTAAAAAGAATAAGACAACATACAGTACAACAGTGTAAGAAAGAGCCAGATGTTTCTTTTACACCGACAACGTTGCAGGACGTCAAAATACCGAATTCCACATTAGTGTATATCTCTGGGACGTCATTTTGTCGGAAATATTTATATGGATATACACTGGACGTTATAAGACTGTATTATGTGCGGACGTCGAATGACGGTGTATATTGACTTCTTTATTTTTGATTTTATTAAAAATCTAACTAGCACACGTAACACTACTATGTAAAATAGTGTATATACACGAACTAAATCTTCTCTAGCGTTATTAGTTGTGGTGGACGTCCAATTACTTAGATATGAAAGGACGTCCATTTGTTAGGCAGATGTAAATATATATGTATATATGTATATATGTATATATGTATATATGTATATATGTATATATGTATATATGTATATATGTATATATGTATATATGTATATATGTATATATGTATATATGTATATATGTATATATGTATATATGTATATATGTATATATATATCTATAGGGCACCACTATGCGTCCCCCCATGTAAAATCTTAGGTTCAAGCAGCGTCCGAAGTCACTCGGCGTCCGGATATACGGACGCTGGGTGACTAGTGCCTCAAATTTGCACCATATGAAGCTTAAAGTGTCTAGATGACGAAAATGTAAAAATTAGCTGTGCGCAGTTTGACACCCATTCCTGATTCGTGTATAAAATCGTAGTTCGAGCGTTTGCCACACGCAGCGCTAATAGCGCGGGATTTGTATACATTTGTATACAAATTTATGGCATAGGTTTACCCTGCGTCCGCATATTTAACAAGAATTGTGTTGGTAACACTGATTGCTTTGTGTCTAGACAGTGACGTCATTTCAACGGGACTTCACTTTATGCATTGTATTTCTGAGTAAAGATTATGTCATTTAAGGTGACAAAAATTCTTACATATTATATTTGTTAAAGCTATTTAATATTATAATTATTATTATTATAATATATTTAATATTATTGATTTAAGTGAAACAAACGTTAACCATTATTATATTATCATTCAGTATTTAATCAATCACTGATGCTGTTAGCTAATAATAAATCTGGGTGTTTAAAATACTATCTTATCCCACATTATATTTTAAGATTTTTAAAACTCATATGTTTGTGAGGCAGACAGTGACATCATTTCAAACGGGACTTCATATGCATTAAAATATTGAAATTAAATAACCTTTATAACTTCTACTTTGTTAGATGACATACAAACTTGAGATTTGGCACAATTATAGGAATTGGGATTCTTGTACAGAGAAAAATAAAAAAATATTTTTATGTCAACCCTCGCACACCCTTTTAGGGGTTGTAAAACTTCTAGATGACTTAGAAACTTGAAATTTGGTGTAATTATAGGATTTAAGATTCTTATAAAGAAAAATATAAAAAAATCATATGATGTCAACCCCTGCGCCCCGTTCGGGGGTTGTAAATCTTCTAGATGACATACAGACTTGAGATTTGGCACAATTATAGGATTTGGGATTCTTGTACCGAGAAAAATAAAAAAATATTTTTATGTCAACCCTCGCACACCCTTTTAGGGGTTGTAAAACTTCTAGATGACTTAGAAACTTGAAATTTGGTGTAATTATAGGATGTAAGATTCTTATAAAGAAAAATATAAAAAAATCTTATGATGTCAACCCCTGCGCCCCGTTCGGGGGTTGTAAAACTTCTAGATGACTTAGAAACTTGAAATTTGGTGTAATTATAGGATTTAAGATTCTTATAAAGAAAAATATAAAAAAATGTTATGATGTCAACCCCTGCGCCCCGTTCGGGGGTTGTAAAACTTCTAGATGACATACAGACTTGAGATTTGGCACAATTATAGGATTTGGGATTCTTGTACCGAGAACAATAAAAAAATATTTTTATGTTAACCCTCGCACGCCCTTTTAGGGGTTGTAAAACTTCTAGATGACTTAGAAACTTGAAATTTGGTGTAATTATAGGATTTAAGATTCTTATAAAGAAAAATATAAAAAAATGTTATATCAACCCCTGCACCCCGTTCGGGGGTTGTAAAACTTCTAGATGACATACAGACTTGAGATTTGGCACAATTATAGGATTTGGGATTCTTGTACCGAGAAAAATAAAAAAATATTTTTATGTCAACCTTCGCACACCCTTTTAGGGGTTGTAAAACTTCTAGATGACTTAGAAACTTGAAATTTGGTGTAATTATAGGATTTAAGATTCTTATAAAGAAAAATATAAAAAAATGTTATGATGTCAACCCCTGCGCCCCGTTCGGGGGTTGTAAAACTTCTAGATGACATACAAACTTGAGACTTGGCACAATTATAGGATTTAGGATTCTTGTACCGAGAAAAATAGAAAAATATTTTTATGTCAACCCTCGCACACCCTTTTAGGGGTTGTAAAACTTCTAGATGACTTAGAAACTTGAAATTTGGTGTAATTATAGGATTTAAGATTCTTATAAAGAAAAATATAAAAAAATGTTATGATGTCAACCCCTGCGCCCCGTTCGGGGGTTGTAAAACTTCTAGATGACATACAAACTTGAGATTTGGCACAATTATAGGATTTAGGATTCTTGTACCGAGAAAAATAAAAAAATATTTTTATGTCAACCCTCGCACACCCTTTTAGGGGTTGTAAAACTTCTAGATGACTTAGAAACTTGAAATTTGGTGTAATTATAGGATTTAAGATTCTTATAAAGAAAAATATAAAAAAATGTTATGATGTCAACCCCTGCGCCCCGTTCGGGGGTTGTAAAACTTCTAGATGACATACAAACTTGAGATTTGGCACAATTATAGGATTTAGGATTCTTGTACCGAGAAAAATAGAAAAATATTTTTATGTCAACTCATATGTTTGTGAGGCAGACAGTGACATCATTTCAAACGGGACTTCATATGCATTAAAATATTGAAATTAAATAACCTTTATAACTTCTACTTTGTTAGATGACATACAAACTTGAGATTTGGCACAATTATAGGAATTGGGATTCTTGTACAGAGAAAAATAAAAAAATATTTTTATGTCAACCCTCGCACACCCTTTTAGGGGTTGTAAAACTTCTAGATGACTTAGAAACTTGAAATTTGGTGTAATTATAGGATTTAAGATTCTTATAAAGAAAAATATAAAAAAATCTTATGATGTCAACCCCTGCGCCCCGTTCGGGGGTTGTAAAACTTCTAGATGACATACAGACTTGAGATTTGGCACAATTATAGGATTTGGGATTCTTGTACCGAGAAAAATAAAAAAATATTTTTATGTCAACCCTCGCACGCCCTTTTAGGGGTTGTAAAACTTCTAGATGACATACAAACTTGAGATTTGGCACAATTATAGGATTTAGGATTCTTGTACCGAGAAAAATAGAAAAATATTTTTATGTCAACTCATATGTTTGTGAGGCAGACAGTGACATCATTTCAAACGGGACTTCATATGCATTAAAATATTGAAATTAAATAACCTTTATAACTTCTACTTTGTTAGATGACATACAAACTTGAGATTTGGCACAATTATAGGAATTGGGATTCTTGTACAGAGAAAAATAAAAAAATATTTTTATGTCAACCCTCGCACACCCTTTTAGGGGTTGTAAAACTTCTAGATGACTTAGAAACTTGAAATTTGGTGTAATTATAGGATTTAAGATTCTTATAAAGAAAAATATAAAAAAATCTTATGATGTCAACCCCTGCGCCCCGTTCGGGGGTTGTAAAACTTCTAGATGACATACAGACTTGAGATTTGGCACAATTATAGGATTTAGGATTCTTGTACCGAGAAAAATAGAAAAATATTTTTATGTCAACCCTCGCACACCCTTTTAGGGGTTGTAAAACTTCTAGATGACTTAGAAACTTGAAATTTGGTGTAATTATAGGATTTAAGATTCTTATAAAGAAAAATATAAAAAAATGTTATGATGTCAACCCCTGCGCCCCGTTCGGGGGTTGTAAAACTTCTAGATGACATACAAACTTGAGATTTGGCACAATTATAGGATTTAGGATTCTTGTACCGAGAAAAATAAAAAAATATTTTTATGTCAACCCTCGCACACCCTTTTAGGGGTTGTAAAACTTCTAGATGACTTAGAAACTTGAAATTTGGTGTAATTATAGGATTTAAGATTCTTATAAAGAAAAATATAAAAAAATGTTATGATGTCAACCCCTGCGCCCCGTTCGGGGGTTGTAAAACTTCTAGATGACATACAAACTTGAGATTTGGCACAATTATAGGATTTAGGATTCTTGTACCGAGAAAAATAGAAAAATATTTTTATGTCAACTCATATGTTTGTGAGGCAGACAGTGACATCATTTCAAACGGGACTTCATATGCATTAAAATATTGAAATTAAATAACCTTTATAACTTCTACTTTGTTAGATGACATACAAACTTGAGATTTGGCACAATTATAGGAATTGGGATTCTTGTACAGAGAAAAATAAAAAAATATTTTTATGTCAACCCTCGCACACCCTTTTAGGGGTTGTAAAACTTCTAGATGACTTAGAAACTTGAAATTTGGTGTAATTATAGGATTTAAGATTCTTATAAAGAAAAATATAAAAAAATCTTATGATGTCAACCCCTGCGCCCCGTTCGGGGGTTGTAAAACTTCTAGATGACATACAGACTTGAGATTTGGCACAATTATAGGATTTGGGATTCTTGTACCGAGAAAAATAAAAAAATATTTTTATGTCAACCCTCGCACGCCCTTTTAGGGGTTGTAAAACTTCTAGATGACTTAGAAACTTGAAATTTGGTGTAATTATAGGATTTAAGATTCTTATAAAGAAAAATATAAAAAAATGTTATGATATCAACCCCTGCACCCCGTTCGGGGGTTGTAAAACTTCTAGATGACATACAAACTTGAGATTTGGCACAATTATAGGATTTAGGATTCTTGTACCGAGAAAAATAGAAAAATATTTTTATGTCAACCCTCGCACACCCTTTTAGGGGTTGTAAAACTTCTAGATGACTTAGAAACTTGAAATTTGGTGTAATTATAGGATTTAAGATTCTTATAAAGAAAAATATAAAAAAATGTTATGATGTCAACCCCTGCGCCCCGTTCGGGGGTTGTAAAACTTCTAGATGACATACAGACTTGAGATTTGGCACAATTATAGGATTTGGGATTCTTGTACCGAGAAAAATAAAAAAATATTTTTATGTCAACCCTCGCACACCCTTTTAGGGGTTGTAAAACTTCTAGATGACTTAGAAACTTGAAATTTGGTGTAATTATAGGATTTAAGATTCTTATAAAGAAAAATATAAAAAAAAATGTTATGATATCAACCCCTGCACCCCGTTCGGGGGTTGTAAAACTTCTAGATGACATACAGACTTGAGATTTGGCACAATTATAGGATTTGGGATTCTTGTACCGAGAAAAATAAAAAAATATTTTTATGTCAACCTTCGCACACCCTTTTAGGGGTTGTAAAACTTCTAGATGACTTAGAAACTTGAGATTTGGTGTAATTATAGGATTTAAGATTCCTATAAAGAAAAATATAAAAAAATGTTATGATGTCAACCCCTGCACCCCGTTCGGGGGTTGTAAAAATTCTAGATGACGTACAAACTTGAGATTTGGCACAATTATAGGATTTGGGGTTCTTGTACAGAGAAAAGTAAAAAAATATTTTTATGTCAACCCTCGCACCCCATTTTAGGGGTTGTAAAACTACTAGATGACTTAGAAACTTGAAATTTGGTGTAATTATAGGATTTAAGATTCTTATAAAGAAAAATATATAAAAAATGTTATGATGTCAACCCCTGCACCCCGTTCGCGGGTTGTAAAACTTCTAAACGACATACAAACTTGAGATTTGGCGAAATTATAGGAATTGGGATTCTTGTACAGAGAAAAAATATATTTTTATGTCAACCCTCGCACCCCCTTTTAGGGGTTGTAAAACTTCTAGATGACTTAGAAACTTGAAATTTGGTGTAATTATAGGATTTAAGATTCTTATAATGAAAAATATAAAAAAAATTATTAAATCAACCCCCGTATTCCATTTGGGAGTTGTAAAACTTCTAGATGACATACAAACTTGAAATTTGGTATAGCATTTAAGAATTAAATATCTTTAAACACTTTAGGTTCTCAGAATCGTATGATGAACAATTTGACGTCGCGTCATCAAACATCGTATCAAATATCATGTTACTGAAGATTTTAGTTGCCCATGCAAATTAAAATCTTTCTTAAAGTGCTTTTAGACTTGTACACTTTTGTTACGCCATTTTCCGTGGCGCAACTACAAAATTGCACGTTGTGTTCACACATAACCAAAAATAAGTCCAAGGTTACGCCAGAAATGAATGGCGCAACTTAAAAGTGTCAACGGCAATTTTTAAAAGTTGCAAGGGATTCACACACAATGTTCCTCTTTTGTTGCGCCACTCTTCATAAACTCAAGCTGCAACTTTTAATACAGGGCTACAATTTTACTGTTTAGTTCTTGGTTTACTGCGAATACGATAAAAAGGCCGTTCTTCATTTTGATTTAAATACCACAAGATTATAATGTAGATAATCAAATTTTTCTTATTACTTAAAAGTAAAAATACATACTATCCTTTTTTTTTCTAGAGTCCTCTGACTTTGAAAGCGTATTGCTCGAGAACTAATAAACCAAATTTAATAGTTTAAAAACGAGCAAATAGTAAATTTATTTCTACATACAACAGTAAAATATTATATTTCTAACTGGTATACTTTTGTTTTTATCGGACGATACGCAATAAAAGGTACCCATTTTTAGGGGCAATTGCAATGAGAGTAAGTTAAATATTTTTTTTCTCGGAAAGTATGTGTCATATATCTGAGATTTTTGTAGGGGTTAAAAAGAAACCTTCCGGTTGTTATCCTATTAATTTTCGGACGAAAAAGTGTTTTATTTAAGATTTATATGAAAAAATAGCGAACTATGCGTTCTTGTTTATTAATGGAAATAGCGTAAAATTTTTTTCGCTTAATTAACACTTTTCATATATAGACATTATTTTTTTTAAAGAAATATTCCGAATTTTAACAATAAAAGTGCAATAACAAAAAAACTGTTTTTTGTCGAAACCGCTCGTCATCAAAAATCGTTTTTTGTTTCCGCATTTTTATTATTAAAATTAGGAACATTTTTTTGAAAAAATAATGTCTACATATGAAAAGTGTTGATTTAGCGAAAAAATTTTGACGCTATCTCTATTAATAAATAAGAACGCATAGTTCGCTATTTTTTTGCATAATTCGTGAATAAAACGCTTTTTTGTCTGAAAATTAATAACATAAGAACCGCAAGGTTTCTTTCTAACCCCTACAAAAATTTCATAGATATACGACATATACTTTCTGAGAAAAAAATTAGTTAACTTACTTTCAATGAAATTGTTCCTAAAAATGGATACCTATTATTGCGTATCGTCCGATAAAAACAAAAGTATACCAGTTAGAAATATAATATTTTACTGTTGTATGTATAAATATATTTACTATTTGCTCGTTTTTAAAATATTTAATTTGGTTCATTAGTTCCTGAGCAATACGCTTTCAAAATCAGAAGACTCTAGAAAAAAAATGGATTGTAGTTTATCATTTACTAATTTATTTTAATCAATTCTAATGTTTTTTTAGGAGGTACACGCTGAAGAGTTTTTATTTGTTTATAATTAAATTTCCATTACAATTTAAACTTGAGAGAAATAGCTGTCATTTTTGTAAAGGCGCATTTTAAAAGAAATTCTAAAGATTAACCATTTGCGTATAATTCTTATTATTTTTAATAATACAAGTCGACATTATTTTAAAATGATAATCACAAACCAGTTAATTAAAACGCAAAACACCTAATGAGAAGAACGCCAGTTTCACAACAGTCACGTACGTAGTATTATTTTACTCTTCACAATTTTTATTATTGAAATCCAAGACGCGCTGAAGTTGAAGGTAACTTTAATGAAACAATTCATTTTTGTCTAGGTAGCACATAAGTTGAAAATGACAAAATTGATTGGCAAGGTTTATTGTATAAATATTATACCCAAATAATATTTTAAATTCTTAAATAATTTCTCGGAATATTTAGTCTATTGAAAAAAAACACTGTTGTGCTACGTACATTTAATAATATTATGTAATAATAATTACTTAATAATACAAAATAAATATGCAATAAAATAAAATCAAAAAATAAATCAAATTTACACTTTTGTTATTCATATAAGAATCTATGTAATAGATGCGCAGCATCGTTTTTGTTAGTTTATACACATGTAAGAGCATTATATAGATTTAACTGGAGAACTGTAAGACACAAGCCAAGCTTAGGAAACAGATCCCTTATTATTACTAATCTACTGTTGTTATAATTTCACCCTTTGTTGATTTAGATTTATAAAGTATTTACTTATATATAAATTTTCTATAGTGTTAGTCTTTTTTTTCGCATATTCTGTTTCCCTGAACAGAATGTGCGAAAAAAAGTCAATTATTTGGTAATGTTGTGATATTGTTAATCTTTAACGAATTTAATTTTTATTATTAATAATTAATTAGTTACTATTATTAGATTGTAGATTGATGATTTATAATATTTCTATCCTTTTATTTAAACATTTTTTATATTTTTTATATTTCTAATTACATAAATTGATTTATTTACATAAAATTAACATTAACATTTAACATTATTATTTGTACTGAAATTTACATTTATATTTTATTTGTACTGAAAATTTTCTTTCTTATTAAAATTATTATTATTATTATTATTAAAACAGATACTAATCGAAACCAAATTAATTGTAATGCAATAAATTGTAATGTAATAACTAGAACAATATACAGGGTGTATTTTCGGTTTTCTTCCATACGTAGGCAAATAGCATGTGCACAGACACTTTCTCAGATATTGGCTCCCCTAATTATTTGAGATGAAAAGTTGCAAATCCCTTTGAGTACTATTCACCACCCCCTACCCCACTTTACCATTTCTTTAACTAAAATTTTTAAACAGCTTCCATGATATAAGCGATTTTTTGGCATAGGAAAATAAAATTGTAAATGGGAAATTTGCTTATTAGCAAATTTCCAATTTACAATCATTTTATTTTCCTATACTATAACATCGCTTGCATCTTGGAAGCTATTTAACACAGAATGGTAAAGAAGACTGTTTTGAATAGTAGTCAATAAGATCTAGAACTTCTCTGTAGTGACTTTTCCTCTAAACTACACTGTACAACAGTGAAAATTATTCATTTGAAAGTGGGTGCATTTGTATTTTGGAATGCTGTCTTCAGAAGTGCAATTGAATCGGTGAGTCCAAGAACAGTACAAGTCCACAAAATGGCGTTTTGACTTGAGATAGCCAAAGTGTTTAAAATTCGAAGATCCATGCGTTGCGCTCAAAAACATTACAACCTTCAAGACTAATCCGGTCTTACGCGCCACCTATTTACGGCGTTGCGATGAAAAACATTACAAGTCCAGGACATGTACTGTTTTTATCTCACTGATGTCATGGTCGCACGTGCGGTTGATGTAATAAAGTGAGGGCATTTTATTCTTATTAAGCTGCCAAAACACTACCTTTGCTGTGTTTATTAGGAAGTTAAAAGCAGTAGTTTTTGAGTAGTTATAATGTATATTAGTGGCAGTAGTGATAATCTGACAATAGTGTTGAGGGTCTTTATGGTAGCCATAAGTGCAAACGGGATCCGAAAACTTGGAAAGACAGTAAAAGGAAAACTGCTGCTCTTAAAGGTGAAGCTTATGTTTCTACATCCGGAAGAATGGTTGCAGCAAAAACGTTTATCTTTTTATAAAAGATAATCCTGAATTGTAACATAACGTTAAATATGAATTCTATTTATAATACTTCTGGCAAAGCTATGCACTCACATTTGGAAGACCACAGGTGAACGTTTGTTCCGAATGTGAAAGATTAGGTGCCAAAATAAAGAGTAAAAATTTGAATGACACTGCCAAACGAGCCTCCGCAGAATAACTGATGGTCCACCAGCTACGTGCCAAAAAAGCTGCTTCTTCGATCCCCAAACCTGGTGATAGTACGGAAACATTTACTATTTCAAAGTATAGGCAGTTAGTTTATGATAGTTCATCCCCAGGATACGTTAGAACCTATGAATATATAGATGGTTCAGGTTCTTATACATTTAAGCTCTTCAAACAAAACAAACCAAGTCCTGCTTTGCCAGAAATACGCGCATATCAAGAACCGCTTCCTATCAATGATAAGAAGATCGCTGATGTTAAAACAGTCATGCAGTATATTAACGATGAAACACTAGAGTTCTACTATCATCTTACTTCTTGGAAACAAAGTAACGCAGATGAAGATCCTGATAAATAAGTTGGCAACATAATGTACTTTTAATTGACATTTTTATATAAATTTACTTAATAAAACATTTGTTGCATGTTTAGTACTCTCCATTATAGTTTTCAAAGAACCTATCCTACACTAAAACTCAAAAAGTAAACAAAAAAAAAGACTGAGTCCAAGAGCAGTACAAGTGCATGTTTTTTTTCTCTCTATAGCTTGGAAGGGGGTGATTTTTTTTGGATTTTTTATGTTCAATTATCATTTGTCTAAAGACTTATCACAACTGTTATATGAAGACCAACACGGTGACTACTCATTGTGGAGCTATTATGTTTTTTCATTTTTTCTCAAAATTATCTTTTTGGACTTGTACTGTTCTTGGACTCATCGATTCAATTAGAGTTGTTGTAGCACCCTCCGTTTAAAATATACTTGCGTATATTTTAAACCACTGTTGTCGGTACACTTAAAGTTATTTATTTACTTCTAAAGTTTATAAAGTTAGTTCTCTTTTATTACTCCCATTTTCATTTATTTTGAAGATATATATGACGCAGTCGCTTATTTGGGAATTTTCTTTAGGCGGGGGCTACTCTATATAAATTCCGAATCAAAATACTTAGATTTTGACATAAATAACCTGAACTATTAAAAGAAATTCGGGGGGGGCCTGCCTGTTGCCCCCCCTCCCAAATACGCCACTGATATGACGATTTATAAGTCTTTTATGTCCCCTTTACCCCAAATTTGTCGTTCGCAAAACTATAAACTATGGAAGCAGAATTAAAAATTTACAACATCTATGCTCGATTCTAGATCTAGATCAGACTAGTGTTGGCAATTGTTAGACATTGATTACGGATACCTCCAGCGACTATAAAAGACAAAGAAAAAGTCTGTAAGTTTTTGTGAATATTGTTAATTTATTTTGTATAGAATTCGATTAAAATGCTCTCCATCATCATAATTTTTTTAACCAAGGGTACTAGACAAAATATAATTCCAGATTTAAGTGCTCCATATTAGAGTATCTATAACGTACACCATAATTCTTTTCAAAAAATTTTAAGGACCTCAAATGTGTTGTTCAGTGTAAAATTAGGGGAGCCAATATCTTAGAAACTGGGTTTTTACATGCTATTCGCGTATGCAACAAAACCGACAATACACTTTGTATGTAGTAGTTGAAACTCTGATATACTACATATACATTTTTAAATTTAGCGTTTTCTAACCGGATTTCTAATTTTTAGGCCTTTTGTATGGCAGGGGTCCACCAATTCTGGAAGCATACAAATGTTGTAAAATTGAATTAACTTTGGAAGCATTTCTACATTCCAGAATGCCTCGTCTCTTTTTATGGTTTCTATAAAAAATCCAAAAGGATTGTTTATAGATTCTTGCCATACACAAGAATAGCACGTATTTCTTTTTGTTATTGCCAGTTGCCCTTGTACTTGATAAAAATACTCGTCATTTCTTTTGAGGGATATCTTGCCATCGTTATCTCGGTGCATGAAGGCAATTTTTCTGCTCTCTATTACTTCCCCAAGAGGTATCTTCTCTATAACTAGTGGACATTTAACTTCTATAATGGCATCTTCATTAACAAGTCCATCGGGGCTTGCCGCCAGAAATGGGTGTTCTTGATCAATAAATAATCCACATTCTTTTACTTCCAAGTTGTATTCACTTTCAAATTCTTTTATGGCAATTGGCTCATGTTCCAAGCCATAATGCGTTGCTCTATTTCCTGTAAATGTTGAGTACAGTATTTCCTTAACTGTGTTCACGCAAGATGTTTTGGCTTGCAATTTGCAGACTCTTCCGAAGTGAGATGCTGTCAATCTCAATGATCTTTCTTGTTTCCAGAGAGGGTTCCTTGACTGACCGACAGTATTTCGTTCTAGATGGGTAATCTCTTCTTTGGACTTTTTCAAGGTGTTACGGAACTCGATTTCTTGAATTTTATACTCTGCAGGTGATAACAGCTCAGCCTTTTCTGTGACACCATAATCTGTGTCTGGAAGTGCAGCAGTTTTCGTTTTGCGGTAAATTTGCCCCTTTTCCTTCTTGTTCTTTTCTAGCATTTGGCGTTTCCTTTTCAATTTTAGAGCATATCTTTTTGTAAATACACTTTGATCTTCTTGTAATAGTTCGTGGTACTCTGCCCAGCATTAAATAATATACTAGCAGCTTCACATCTTGTTTGATAGGAACCTCGAAGGGAATAATTTACCCTTTTCCCCCCTACAAATTTACACACTAACGAATTGTAATGTTCTGCCAAATTGTTATTCATGTTTAACAGCAAACTAAACATTTAAAGTTAACCTGTAAAGAGTTGCTTCAATATCTTGATATAGGCCACATTTCTTCATATCAGGAACGAAGTTTTGTTCTCCTTTTTTGTACAAAAAAAAATACCCTATTTCTTGAATTTTGCATGCTCGCCAAAAACGTGCGAGGGGGCATTTAAAATGTCAGCAGTAAGCAGCTGCATTTTCTCAGCATCAGTTTTGCCTTCTCTTATTCTATGACGTGCAGCTTTTGAAATAGATATTCTGAGGCGATACGCATTTTTCTTTAATTCTTGTCTGAGAGCTGGAGGTACTGGCTTATTTTCAGATTTACTTGTGGTTCTGGTGACAATATCTCGTAGTTTGGAAGAGAAATTTCGCAGCAAATGATTCCTGCATTCTACTTTTTCGACTAACATGTTTCCATATGGTTTCATTTCTAATAGTTTTTTATGCACCGAACTGTCTCCGTCGCCAACCATGAGAATATATCTAACTCCATAAAGTTCCAAACTTGATTTAAAACCTTCAAGAATGATGTCGGTTTCCATTCCCGTAGAACTTTTCTGCCAATTCTTAAAACACTGATGTTTAGGTATTTAAGTTTGTTTTGTTTCGGCCCTAGCGCATACAGTGCAATACTTATTTCGTACTCCTAAATATAATAACTTTCCTGTTCGATAACCGATTATACAGCCAACCTCAGATAAAGCATCATAGTTGACATTGTACGATCTTTTGCACCAAGCCCCATCAGTCACGACTGTTACGTACGGTATGTTATCTTTGCTAACTTCTCCAAGATCTCTGGCCAGCTTTGCTTCTTCTTTACCGGCTTCCTCCATCACAGCCCAAGCTTTGTGGCGTACGAGTTCGCTAACTATTTCGTGACATTTTAAATATGTTTTGTTTGACATCATGGGCATGTTCACGGTAGCAGCAATTTCATCCAGTTGGGCATAACCAATTCCAGTTGAAACAGCAGCTAATGTTACAGCTGTGTTGGTATCTAGAACATTATTCCCCGGGGTACCTTTGGAACTTATGTCGTCGATAAGACCGCACATTTTTCATTTAAATGAAAAAATACTCTTAAGTCCTCTTCTGGTCTCTTGAAGAAATTCCATGTTTGTTATGTTGCAGTCGAACTTATGTTTTAAATGGTTTGAGAAGATTTGATCAAAGAATTGTTTTATATCAACAATTCTTCTGCCGGTTACACGTTTTGTGTCTGCTTCCCTTTTTGTTACACCTCCCATGGTCATGGTGTAACAAAATGTTGTATGTAAACTTCCCCAATTAGTTAGTAATTATTAATTACTATTAATTACTTATTAATTAATATTTAAGATTAATTACTTATTAATTAACCTTCTGATTTAGCAGATAAAATAAAATTTCTACCTATTTAAAAAATTCAATTCCCAGTTAAGATATTATTAATTCAACTACAACAATAATATGTAAAATGTATTATATCTGCAACATGTAGTGTATGTAATGTATCCTCTTTTAGCTTAGCAAATCTTTCATAAAATAATAAAGTATTAAGTTTCATTCTTGATCATAATTACAACTCTGGTCTGGTTCCAGGTAATAATTTGTTCGTTATCGTCCCATGGACCGCTCGATATTATTATCGGACAAAGACAAGTTCTGAGAGATAAAAATATATTTTAAATTATTTTGTTTAAATTGAATTAGTCGATTTGTGGAGTTATGCTTAATTTATCATAAGTGCGTACCTTTTTTTTCTATGTAACTATTAATTAAGTTTGCAGGAAAGTCATTTTTATTAGGAAAATATTTTCATTTCAAAAAATAAAAATATTAGATTTGTTTTTTAAATTTCTAATTAACTTTCCTGCATTCTTAAAATATATTTTAGTAGGATGCTAAATTCATGATTACAAAAAATGGTTGGGTTAAGCGAAAAACGTAGATTTGCAAACAGTATATTCCAGAGTGCTTTGCTGCCAGATTTTAAATTTTTCTTTATATTCTTGAATCTGGAAATTTTTTTCTTGAAAACAACGGCTTGAAAATACTTTAATAAATAAAATAAATAAAAATACAGTGTTGTAGGTTACATCAGTTATAAATTGGAGTTTAAAGTTGATTGACGCGTGTAAACCCCGTTTATTATAAAAAATGTAAAATTAAATGCAAATGTTTACACTTGAAACCACCAAAACAAATTTTGGTTAAAAAGCCTTGAATAATTATTGTTTTAAATGCGTTACTAGGATTGAATTAAGATTATTATTTTTTGTTTAAAAGAGTGACATGGAATTATAAATTATAGGACCTTCGTCCAGCTTCAAGCAATCATTGTAGTATAAAATGTACCATCGTGCATAATGGAAAGTGGCAAACACTCTCTTATACAGCATGCACGCAGGCCCCAGTTTTCTCCAGCCTGTCATTTTCTATGAGTTTCTCAAAATATTCTTTTATGTCACTATATGTAGTTTTATAGCAATTTAACTTTATCCAACAAGCGTTGATCTTCGTACACTGGTATAACACCGTAAGCCTTTCAAAATAGAAAACAGCATTCCAATTATACTGTCTCAACAAGGATTTTCGAAGCTCCACTGTCTTTGAGGTACAGCCCAATGCATGACAGTACCACTTTTAGGAGATGAATCCAGTGTTGTAACAGATACATTATTTTGTGTATCTAGATACAGATACAGATACTATCAGAAAAAGGTACCTAGATACAGATACAGGTACTTTTACAGTGAAGTATCTAGATCCAAATACAAAGCTTAACATAATGTATCTAGATACATTTGTAGATACTTGTTTTTCACCCGGAATATAAGAACTTCCTAGTCAATTTTTCGTACCGAAAATAGTCATTTAACTAAGTATCAATTCCAGGGCTAGTCTAGGACAGCAATTTTTTTTTAAATTTATACATATTAAAAATTGTTAAGCAGAAACCAGTATCTAAAGATAAGTACAGCATGGCATTTGTGTAGATCTTTTATCTTCAGTTTTGGTGCTGTGCAGAATATTAATAATTTGAATAAACTCCTATAGTCTTCATTGTTTGAAAACCTAGAAAATGTTTTACCACATTAACAGAAACCATCATAGCCTAGATATTATTTCTGATAACCTAGCTTCAAAGTATGTGTTGGTACGATTCACACTATAACAATTTGCTATTAGTTCGTAGTACTATTACACCCAAAATTCGCTAAATCTGGTTGCTTTTAGTTACCCTTGGTGTAACGGAATATATTATAATTATTTGCTCTTCAACATATTTTCAAACGCACTACATTAAGATAGTTCTTACTTTGAAAGTTCTCAAATTGACTGTTGACAGAAAAAATAGGAGTGTGTAACAAAATCCGTATAGTGCCTTTACGGTGCTCGAAGACTCACCAGTGGCTTGTCGTACCTAGTACTTATCTACAAGTCCAGTAAAATAACCATTTCAGACTTGTTATGTAAATGTTAAATATAATAACATTACTACAACTATTACATGTAATATAGAATGAATTCTCTTCATATCTGAAATTATGGTACACTTTTATCTAATTGTTGTTGATTGGTACAATCAGTAAATTATGGTACAAGTACCATAATTATGGTACAGTTGGTAACACTGCCCTGGACGGACAAGAATGCTTCTTCCTCACACAATCGGTAATATCGTAATTCTGTAACAATATCCATTGTTTATAGAGTTTCTACATCTAGTCAGCCAGACTATACTGGCGGATCAGAGTAGCGCAAACAACCCCATTTTGTGGCGAGAAAAGCCCGAAATTGTTAATTATTATTATCCCCATTGAATTTAATTAAATCCATGTTTAATTTAAAAGGCTTTTCTACATAGTTTTCATTCTGACAGCCACAAATTGTAATATGCCAAATACGTAAGATGCGATTTTAATTTACGAATTACTATATTTTACACTTCTTTTATCTCAATATGGCGTCGATAGCGAAACTCTGATACGCCAAGTTGACCTGGCTGACTAAATGTAGTGACTCAATTGTTTAACGAGGTGACATATTTGATTTCATGATTTCAAAGCAATTTCATATTAAAAATTAGTTTTATTATGTTCGGCGGTTTATTTCAAATTTAAGATTCTACACATCATTTATGACAATTTTTGTATTATAAAATCATTAAATTATGAAAATAGTATCTGCACAATACAGATACTCAGATACTACAGAAAATGTACCTAGATCCAAATACAGCTACAAAATTTGAAAAGTATCTAGATATGTATCTAGGTACCATAAAAGTATTTAGATATTGTATCTAGATACTTGTATGTTATCTAGATACATTACAACACTGGATGAATCCCTCCAAGACCCATCAATAGGTTGGGATTTTTTTTAGACACACTGAATTTCTTTGAGCATGTGATGTACTTCTTCATTGCATCACAATGAACCGTTTAGTTCAGTTGCATTTGATTTTCTAAGAAATAGAGAAACCATACAAGACCGTTGGGAAGGTTTTTACTTTATTTTCTTCGTTAACGTCACTATTTCCTTTTGTTTTGATAGTACAGTAGCTTTTGAGCAATACAGTAGTTTTTTCTTTTCCTTTGCGTCATAAATTTTTTGCAGTTTTCAATGGTCCAACACCATAGTGTGTGCTTGTCGAATAATTTATATGAAGAAAAGAAGTTGTCTAGGAAAATATTATGATTATGGTTATTCTCTACAATAGATAGTAGATAAAAAACAAAGTCACCTCCCAACCCAAGTCTTGATTTTTTATTATTTGGAGGATAACTTGTATAAGTACCCTTCATCTGAACAGATATACCATAATTTGAAACCGAATCTTACCGGTTTTACTTTTAGAAGCATTTTGTTGCGAGTGCCGTCCAAAATATGGAACTATCTGTTCATCTAGTGATAGAAGTTGCACGAGAATACTCCATACTGCATGAGTTTTTCATTCATGATGTAAAAATTACCTACTAAGATTTACCAAAAAGAATGAAGTGAATATAATCATGGGACTTCAACGGAAAGATAGGTAAAGGGAGAGTTCAATATATTGTTGGAGACCATGGTATTTGCAAACGGCACGATAGGGGGGATATCTGGTACAGTTCTCTAATGAAGAAAACTTAATGGTAGCAAACACCTGGTTCCAACTTCCACAGAGGCGATTGTACACTTAGAAGTGTACTTAGGACCAGGAGACAATGAAGTAAATATCATAAAAAATCAAATAGATTATATACTGATTGCTAAACGATATAGAAACGGAATTAAAGGTGTAAGAACTTCTCCTGGATCAGACATATGATCTGATCAGAACCCCGTAGCTGAAAAACGTGTGATTAAATTGAAGAAAATCCGGAAGAGAAATAAAACAAGACCTAACTTTGAGAAACTGGGGGAACCACCAATAAAAGGGGAAATAACACGAGTTTTGAATAGTAAGTTTAGGGAAACGGTATAATTGGAAACAGAAACAATGGAAAACTTTTGGCAGTCTGTTAAAAATGTAAACATGAAGTACAAGAAAATGAATTGGAAAACCAAGAGCAGAGAGCAAAACAGAGATGGATGACGGAAGAAATCCTTTTATTGATGAACGAAAGAAGGAAGTACAAACAAAAAGACTATAATAAATATAAAGAAATCCATAAAAAGATTACAAGGCTTATAAGAGAGGCAAAGGAGACCTGGGTGGAGAAACGTTGTCAAGTACTCGAAGAGCTGCCAAGAAAGCATGATTTCTTTAACACACAAAAAAGAAGATAAAAGAAATAACTGGAAATAAAACCCATCAACACGATATCTTAGTCACAGATAGTAACAAAAAAACAATAGACCCAAACGAGATAGAAGAGATTTTGACAAGCTATATACAAGAGCTTTTTGATGATATCAGAATGTAACCAGAACCAAGAGAAATAGATCAAGAAGATTAGCCATTGAAAATTATTATAGCAGAAGTGAAACACGCAATAAAACTATCAAAACACGTAGAGTCTCAGGTGAAGATAACATCTATACTGAGATGCGTAAAGTATTAGACGATGACAGCCTCAACATCTTAACATCTTTCTTAAATAGAATATACTATACAGGAATCGTACCACACGACTGGACCCAACTTACTTTTATTCCGATACCTAAAAAGAGCGGAGTAAAAAAGTGCTCACAGTACCGATTGATTAGCCTGATGAGCCATGTACAGTAGATAATGCTAAGAACATGCATCAACGAGTACACACAAAATGCGGACAATATGTAGGAGAAGAACAATTTGGTTTTCGCTTAGGCATTGGAACTAGAGAAGCAGTTCAAGGTCCTAGGACTAGCAGAAATACATAAAACAAAATTAAAGCTTATCGGTATCTCCAGCGTAAGTGACTCCTGCGTACAATGTTGCTTCCTCACGGCTTGCTCCAAAATTATAAGTCTGGATTTCTTCAGCTAGTTTGCAAGCATAATTTTCAGAGAAGTCTATATGTAGTAACCCTTCATTCTTACTAAGACTGTTTTTCAGTGTGTTCTAAGCAGCATTTTCATTTTTAATGTTAAATTTATATTTATTTTTAAAGTTTTCATTTCTTCTTGAACCTCTCCCTGCAACTCTCGGACAGGTTTAGTAACATTGATTTTAGCTGCAATCTTAACATTAAATTGAATTTTCTTCATTTTATTTTGATATTTCAGAGGCCTGCCATACATATGCAATGCGGAAGCCTTACTACATGTTACAGGAGTTCATATGAATTTTCATTAAGTTTGCTCAAAACAAATAACCAGAAACCCAAGTACAGAGAGGTTTCTTTTTGTATCTGAACTTGCCCGACGAAGAGAACACAAAAAAATTGAACAGCTAAAAAATCATGTGGCAGGTCAATCACCTCTGGATATTTTTCTAAAACTCTTTGATGATGAAGTTCAAGATATAGTATTGCGATATTTTGTAAAGTAGGCTCATGATAAATAATACACACGATTTTATATTTACAAGGGAAAAACTTTTCAGTTTTATTGGCATCCTGTTTTTATTAGGCTATCATACGTTGCCCCAAGCCAATTTGTATTGGTATGTTGAAGAAGGCAAAAGAGTCGATATTGTATAGAACTGCATGAGTAAAAACAAATTCAGAAATATTCAGTAAGGTCGATAAAACTGTTACATTTTCTAACTTTGCAGCCTTTTTTACATCTTCTTTTTCTTAAGGTGCTGTCTTCTTATAGAAGGTTAGCAACAACTTCGGCAAATCGTTCACTATCTTTTGCTATTCTTAGTAATAACTGTGAGTTTAGGCCAGTGCAGTCTCTCACATTTCTCAACCATGAGCCTTGTCTCCTGCCAGTTCTCTTCTACCCTCAATCTTGCCCTCCATTATCAGTCTTAGGTATGGTTTAGCAGAAGTTCAAGAGTTGCAGGGAGAGGTTCAAGAAGAAATGAAAACTTTAAAAATAAATATAAATTTAACATTAGAAATAAAAATGCTGCTTACAACACACTGAAAAAGAGTCTTAGTAAGAGTGAAGGGTTACTCCATATAGTCTTCTCTGAAAATTATCCTTGCAAACTAGCTGAAGAAATCCAGACTTATCATTTTGGAGCAAGCCGTGTAGAAGCAGTCATTTACGTTGGAAATACCGATAAATTATTTAATTTTGTTCTATGTATTTCTGCTAGTCCAGATCATGTCCTGCAGCTATTTGGGCACACTTAATCCTGTCTTTACCTTTCTGTGGCAACAATTGCCAAGAATCCAAACAGTTTATTTGTTTTCAGATAGACTATCCATTCTTTAATAAGGTAATTAGTTATCTTTAAACTTTGATGCATTGAGTATTCCTTAACTATCTTTGTAACATAAACGGTTTTTGTATTTAGTCAAAGTAAAACTTCTAACCGAGAAACAAGAACAACGACGAGTGACATGGACTAAATATGTAGTTGTCCTAGACAATGTTCCAGAGAATGACTGGTATAAGGTCATATTCAGCGACTAGTCAAAGTCTGGTGTTTTCGTTGGTTACTCTCGCAAAAGAGTGATCGGAGCTAAACATGAAGCATTCCATAAGTACTGCTTAAAACGTACGGTTAGGTTTCCTCAAGGTGCAATAGTTTAGAGCTATATGTCAGCTGGAGGGTTAGAATGATTTCAGTCCATAGACGGCACAGTTAATGTTGAAAAGTATCAGCAAATTCTTAACGCTAACTTGTTACCAATCGTTAAAAATCGATCTTGACCGCGATTTAATCTTACAACATGATGGTGCTTCTTACCACACATCAAAAACGACCAAAAAATGGTTTGAAAATCATAATTTCAAAGTTGTTGAATTATCCTCAAGCAGTTCGGATCTTTAGTGTTATTGAATTTGAAATTATCAGCAAGTGGGGCATTATCCAATTTAGATAATTGTAATCCCCAAGTTAGAAGTATGTCAGCCAAAATTTAAGCGGCGAATAAAGCAAAGCGAGATGTTAAATCTTATTGAATTGTATTTATAAACTGCTATCTGAATATTTAGTTGTCAGCGAGTTTTGTTGAATGCAGCTGCTTACTGCTGACATTTTAAATGCCCCCTCGCACGTTTTCGGCGAGCATGCAAAATGTCAAGAAATAGGGTATTTTTTTTGTACAAAAAAGGAGAACAAAACTTCGTTCCTGATATGAAGAAATGTGGCCTATATCAAGATATTGAAGCAACTCTTTACAGGTTAACTTTAAATGTTAATAGTTTGCTGTTAAACATGAATAACAATTTGGCAGAAGATTACAATTCGTTAGTGTGTAAATTTGTAGGGGGGAAAGGGTAAATTATTCCCTTCGAGGTTCCTATCAAACAAGATGTGAAGCTGCTAGTATATTATTTAATGCTGGGACAGACTACCACGAACTATTACAAGAAGATCAAAGTGTATTTACAAAAAGATATGCTCTAAAATTGAAAAGGAAACGCCAAATGCTAGAAAAGAACAAGAGGAAAAGGGGCAAATTTACCGCAAAACGAAAACTACTGCACTTCCAGACACAGATTATGGTGTCACAGAAAAGGCTGAGCTGTTATCACCTGAAGAGTATAAAATTCAAGAAATCGAGTTCCGTAACACCTTGAAAAAGTCCAAAGAAGAGATTACCCATCTAGAACGAAATACTGTCGGTCAGTTAAGGAACCCTCTCTGGAAACAAGAAAGATCATTGAGATTGACTGCATCTCACTTCGGAAGAGTCTGCAAATTGCAAGCCAAAACATCTTGCGTGAACACAGTTAAGGAAATACTGTACTCAACATTTACAGGAAATAGAGCAACGCATTATGGCTTGGAACATGAGCCAATTGCCATAAAAGAATTTTAAAGTGAATACAACTTGGAAGTAAGAGAATGTGGATTATTTATTGATCAAGAACACCCATTTCTGGCGGCAAGCCCCGATGAACCTGTTAATGAAGATGCCATTATAGAAGTTAAATGTCCACTAGTCAAGAATTCTAAACACTAGAACTATGTCAAAATCTCAAGTTTGTACGTCATCTAGAAGTTTTATAACTCAAAAGGGGGTGGGAGGGCTGACATGTTAATATTTTTGATTTTTCTCTTTAGGAAAATTTTAAATACTATAACTATACCAAATTTCAAGTTTGTATATCATATAGAAGTTTTACAACGACCAATGTGGGTGGGGGGTAGAAATTTTACAATTGTTTATTTTTCTTTTGACAAGAATTCTAAACTCTATAACTATGTCAAAATCTCAAGTTTGTACGTCATCTAGAAGTTTTATAACTCAAAAGGGGGTGGGAGGGTGGACATTTTAATATTTTTGATCTAGAAGCTTGATAAACCCTAAAGGGGTTGCGGAGGGTTAACATAATAACATTTTTCTATATCATTCTTTACGAGAACCCTAAACCCTATAACTAAACCAAATTTCAAGTTTTTATGTCATCTAGAAGTCTTACAACCCCCGAACGGGATGCAGAGGTTGACATAATAACTCTTTTCTCTTTAGGAAAAATTTAAACACTACAACTATAGAAAATTTCAAGTTTGTATGTCATATAGAAGTTTTACAACCCCCAATGTGGCTGGGGATTGGAAATCTTACCATTGTTTATTTTTCTTTTGACAAGAATTCTAAACTCTATAACTATGTCAAAATCTCAAGTTTGTACGTCATCTAGAAGTTTTATAACTCAAAAGGGGGTGGGAGGGTTGACATTTTAATATTTTTGATTTTTCTCTTTAGGAAAATTTTAAATACTATAACTATACCAAATTTCAAGTTTGTATATCATATAGAAGTTTTACAACCACCAATGTGGGTGGGGGGTAGAAATTTTAAAATTGTTTATTTTTCTTTTGACAAGAATTCTAAACACTATAACTATGTCAAAATCTCAAGTTTGTATGTCATATAGAAGTTTTATAACTCAAAAGGGGGTGGGAGGGTTGACATTTTAATATTTTTGATTTTTCTGTTTAGGAAAATTTTAAATACTATAACTATACCAAATTTCAAGTTTGTATGTCATATAGAAGTTTTACAACCCCCAATGTGAGTGGGGGGTATAAATTTTACCATTGTTTATTTTTCTTTTGACAAGAATTTTAAACTTTATATCTATGTCAAAATCTCAAGTTTCTACGTCATCTAGAAGTTTTACAACTCGAAAGGGGGTGGGAGGGTTGACATTTTAATATTTTTGATTTTTCTCTTTAGGAAAATTTTAAATACTATAACTATACCAAATTTCAAGTTTGTATGTCATATAGAAGTTTTACAACCCCCAATGTGAGTGGGGGGTAGAAATTTTACCATTGTTTATTTTTCTTTTGACAAGAATTCTAAACTCTATAACTATGTCAAAATCTCAAGTTTGTACGTCATCTAGAAGTATTATAACTCAAAAGGGGGTGGGAGGGTTGACATTTTAATATTTTTGATTTTTCTCTTTTGGAAAATTTTAAATACTATAACTATACCAAATTTCAAGTTTGTATATCATATAGAAGTTTTACAACCACCAATGTGGGTGGGGGGTAGAAATTTTACAATTGTTTATTTTTCTTTTGACAACAATTCTAAACACTATAACCATGTCAAAATCTCAAGTTTGTACGTCATCTAGAAGTTTTATAACTCTAAAGGGGGTGCGAGGGTTGACATTTTAATATTTTTGATTTTTCTCTTTAGGAAGATTTTAAACACTATAACTATACTAAATTTCAAGTTTGTATGTCATATAGAAGTTTTACAACCCCCAATGTGGATGGAGGGTAGAAATTTTACCATTGTTTATTTTTCTTTTGACAAGAATTTTAAAGTCTATAACTATGTCAAAATCTCAAGTTTGTACGTCATCTAGAAGCTTTATAACTCAAAAGGGGGTGGGAGGGTTGAGATTTTAGTATTTTTGATTTTTCTCTTTAGGAAAACTTTAAATACTATAACTATACCAAATTTCAAGTTTGTATGTCATATAGAAGTTTTACAACCCCCAATGTGAGTGGGGGGTAGAAATTTTACCATTGTTTATTTTTCTTTTGACAAGAATTCTAAACTCTATAACTATGTCAAATTTCAAGTTTGTATGTCATCTAGAAGTTTTACAACCCTCAAATGCAGTGCGGAGGTTGACCTAATAATTTTCTTTACGAGAGTCCTAAATCCTATCACTATCTCAAATTTCAAGTTTGAATGTCATCCAGAATTTTTACAACCCCCAAATAAAGTGCAGGGGTTGACTTAATAAAAAAAAATTATATTTTTCTTTACGACAGTCTTAAACCCTATAACTATATCAAATTTCAAGTTCCTGTTTCATCTGCAAGTTTTACAATCCCATAAGAGGGTGCGGGGGATGATATAACGGCATTTTTTTATATATTTTCTTTACAATAACCTTAAACTATAATTGTACCAAATTTCAAGTTTCTGTGTCATCTAGAAGCTTTATAAACCCTAAAGGGGTTGCGGAGGGTTAACATAATAACATTTTTCTATATCATTCTTTACGAGAACCCTAAACCCTATAACTAAACCAAATTTCAAGTTTTTATGTCATCTAGAAGTCTTACAACCCCCGAACGGGATGCAGAGGTTGACATAATAACATTTTTTAAATTTTTGTCTTTACAAGAATCTTAAATCCTATAATTACACCAATTTTCAAGTTTCTAAGTCATCTAAAAGCTTTACAACCCCTAAAAGGGGGTACGGGGGTTGTCATAATAACATTGGTTTATTTTTTCTTTACAAGAATCCTAATTCCTATAACTGTGCCAAATCTCAAGTATAATCGTCATATTGTAAATCTTAACGTCGAACTCGATATCAGCGACCTTAGAAACCCCTTTGTACAAAATCTCATACAAATCCAATAAAATTTCTAATTTTACGAAATTTTTATGTTTATGGTACCTTAAAACTTATTTAAAACATTTTAAATAAAATTCAGACACCAATGAATGGAAGTAAAAGATTTATTAAGTAGGTGTAATAAAATATAATTATTCTTGTCGCTTTAAATGACGCAATCCTTACTGAGAAATACACATAGTACTTTGGCAACGCAGAGAGCTATATTATACCCGCTATTTCGAATATACTCACAGATGTTAAGTTTTATGCAAATAAATCAAATTTTAATTATTATGGCCGCCATATTTCATCCGCCCTTTAAAATTTGCAAACGTTGACATCAAATTTGAAATCAGCGAACTGAAAAACCCCTTTGTAGAAAATTTCATACAAATCCAATAATATTTCAAGTTTTATGATGTTTTTATGCATATAATATTTTAAATCTGAAAGCCTTTTAAATAAAATTCATACACATACAGAAACGAAACTAAAAGTATTTATTACATAGCGTTAATAAAATAGAATTATTTTTGCCAGTTTAAATGACGCAATCTTTACTCAGAAATGCAGAGAGTAACTCGACACCGCAGACAGGCAAAGGAATTCAAGCAGGCTGGCCAATACTGAAAAAATAAATGGACGCTGTATAAACCTATAGCTTGCATAAAATAAACAGACGCTGAATAAACCTATAGCTTGCAAAAGACGCTGACTGATACCATCATTTATATACACTTATATACGCCGGACGCTGGGCGCTACGCTTTTGGTCCGGACGCATGGTAGGCCTCTATAGATATATATATATGTATATATGTATATATGTATATATGTATATATGTATATATGTATATATGTATATATGTATATATGTATATATGTATATATGTATATATGTATATATGTATATATGTATATATGTATATATGTATATATGTATATATGTATATATGTATATATGTATATATGTATATATGTATATATGTATATATATATATATATATATATATATATATATATATATATATATATATATACATATATATATATATATATATATATCTATAGGGCACCACTAAGCGTCCCCCCATGTAAAATCTTAGGTTCAAGCAGCGTCCGAAGTCACTCGGCGTCTGGATATACGGACGCTGAGTGACTTGTGCCTCAAAATTGCACCACATGAAGCTTAAAGTGTCTAGATGACGAAAATGTAAAAATTAGCTCTGCGCAGTTTGACACCTATTCCTGATTCGTGTATAAAATCGTAGTTCGAGCGTTTGCAACATGCAGCGCTAATAGCGCGCAATTTGTATACACTTGTATACAAATCGGCAATGGTTTACCCTGCGTCCCCACACTTAACAGTAATTTTGTTGGTAACACTGATGGCTTTATCGCTAGACAGTGACGTCATTTCAACGGGACTTCACTTTATGCATTGTATTTCTGAGTAAAGATTGCGTCATTTAAGGTGACAAACATTCTTTCATATTATATTTTGTTAAAGCTAATAAACACTTTTAATACATTTCATTTATGCGTCAATTAAATATCGTTATTAAAACGGATTTGCTTGCTGCTACAAATGGGCGATAATTTTAATAAAATTATAAGATTTAATAAGATGGATAAGAATTTAAGGAGATTCTTTCGTTCTCAAAATATGTGTGGGATATTTACACGTAATTAAAAGCTTTATTTATTTAAACATTATTTTTATTTAAACATTACGCATTATTATATTATCCTTGAGTATTTAATCAATCACTGATGCTGTTAGATAATAATAAATCAAAATATACAATTAAAATATAATTTTATGGCATTTATTATATTACGTTAAGGGCCGGTAGTATAAAACTTTTTACTTCCTAGATAAAATTTACTTTGAGAGTAAATTAATTTATTCTGACAATTTGCATATTAAATTGACAGAACAAATGAATTTACTCTCAAAGTAAATTTTATCTAGGAAGTAAAAAGTTTTATAATACAGGCCCTAATTTGAACAAACTTTAAAATAAATATGTAGGATGTCGATTTTTATAAATCTTCACATTTCTTAGGTATCAGAGTATTGACTTTACAACTTTTTTTAAGTTGCCCTGTAAAACAAGAACGTCAATTTAGCAGCCCTTGTTTTTATGTAAAGAAATAAGCAATACAGTCCACTCACTCTGTCATTTGACAACACATGACATGTAGAAAAATAAATTAAGCAATTTCTGTTGATGGATTAAGTTATTGAAGTATATATCGGAATTTGGAATAAACAACATTTTACATTTGCTGTCAAACTTTGAAAATTCTAAAGGATGAAACTAAGATGGAGTCCATACTGACTAAAGTATAATTTAATTGCTGAAACCTTTAACCTGAGGATGTTTCAAGTCGCTGATTTTAAATCTGATTTCAAAATTTGGAACTTCAAAAGGACTTCTTCAATATTTCGTCAATACTAACTTAAGTATAACTAAATTGCTAAAACCTGTAGTCTGGGGGTTTTTAAAGTCGCTGATTTCAAAATTTGGAACTTCAAAAGAACGGCTCCAATATTTCGTCAATACTAACTAAAGTATAATTACATTTCCAAAACCTATAATCTGAGGTTTTCTGAAGTCGCTGATTTCAAATATGATTTCAAAATTTGGAACTTCAAAAGGAAGGCTTCAATATTCCGTCAATACTAACTAAAGTATAATTAAATTGCCAAAACCTATAATCTGAGGTTTTCTGAATTCGCTGATTTCAAATCTGATTTCAAAATTTGGAATTTCAAAAGGACGGCTTCAATACTTCGTAAATACTGACTAAGGTGTAATCGAACGGCAGAAACCATTAATCTGAGAGTTTTGATGTCGCTGATTTCAAATCTGATTTCAAAATTTAGAACTTCAAAAGGACGGCTTCAGTACTTCGTAAATGCTAACTAAGGTATAATCGAAAGGCTGAAACCTTTATTCTGAGAATTTTGAAGTCGCTGATTTCAAATCTGATTTCAAAATTTGGAATTTCAAAAGGACGGTTTTAATACTTCGCAAATGCTCACTAAGGTATAATCGAAAGGCTGAAACCTTTAATCTGAGAGTTTTGAAGTCGCTGATTTCAAATCTGATTTCAAAATTTGGAATTCAAAAAGGATGGCTTCACTACTTCGTAAATGCTAACTAAGGTATAATCGAAAGGCTGAAACCTTTATTCTGAAATTTTGAAGTCGCTGATTTCAAATCTGATTTCAAAATTTGGAATTTCAAAAGGACGGCTTCAATACTTCGTAAATACTGACTAAGGTGTAATCGAACGGCAGAAACCATTAATCTGAGAGTTTTGATGTCGCTGATTTCAAATCTGATTTCAAAATTTGGAATTTCAAAAGGACGGCTTCAGTACTTCGTAAATGGTAACTTAGGTATAATCGAAAGGCTGAAACCTTTAATCTGAGAGTTTTGAAGTCGCTGATTTCAAATCTGATTTCAAAATTTGGAATTTCAAAACGACGGCTTCAATACTTCGTAAATGCTAACTAAGGTATAATCGAAAGGCTGAAACCTTTAATCTGAGAGTTTTGAAGTCGCTGATTTCCAATCTGATTTCAAAATTTAGAATTTGAAAAGGACAGCTTCAATACTTCGTAAATAATAACTAAGGTGTAATCGAACAGCAGAAACCATTAATCTGCGAGTTTTGAAGTCGCTGATTTCAAATCTGATTTCAAAATTTGGAATTTCAAAAGAACGGCTTCACTACTTCGCAAATGCTAACTAAGGTATAATCGAAAGGCTGAAACCATTAATCGGAGAGTTTTGAAGTCGGTGATTTCAAATCTGATTTCAAAATTTGGAATTTCAAAAGAACGGCTTCACTACTTCGCAAATGCTAACTAAGGTATAATCGAAAGGCTGAAACCTTTAATCTGAGAGTTTTGAAGTCGCTGATTTCAAATCTGATTTCAAAATTTGAAATTTGAAAAGGACTGCTTCAATACTTCGTAAATACTAACTAAGTTGTAATCGAACAGCAGAAACCATTAATCTGAAAGTTTTGAAGTCGCTGATTTCAAATCTGAATTCAAAATTTGGAATTTCAAAAGGACGGCTTCAATACTTCGTAAATGCTAACTAAGGTATAATCAAAAGGCTGAAACCTTTAATCTGAGTTTTGAAGTCGCTAATTTCAAATCTGAATTCAAAATTTGGACCTTCAAAAAGAAGGCTTCAATATTCCGTCAATACTAACTAAAGTATAAATAAATTGCCAAAACCTATAATCTGAGGTTTTCTGAAGTCGCTGATTTCAAATCTGATTTCAAAATTTGGAATTTCAAAAGGACGGCTTCAGTAATTCGTAAATGCTAACTAAGGTATAATCGAAAGTCTGAAACCTTTAATCTGAGTTTTGAAGACGCTAATTTCAAATCTGATTACAAAATTAGGAATTTGAAAAGGACGGCTTCAATACTTCGTAAATGCTAACTAAGGTATAATCGAAAGGCTGAAACCTTTAATCTGAGAGTTTTGAAGTCGCTGATTTCAAATCTGATTTCAAAATTTGGAATTTCAAAAGAACGGCTTCACTACTTCGTAAATGCTAACTAAGGTATAATCGAAAGGCTGAAACCTTTAATCTGAGAGTTTTGAAGTCGCTGATTTCAAATCTGATTTCAAAATTAGGAATTTCAAAAGAACGCATTCACTACTTCGCAAATGCTAACTAAGGTATAATCGAAAGGCTGAAACCTTTAATCTGAGAGTTTTGAAGTCGCTGATTTCAAATCTGATTTCAAAATTTGGAATTTCAAAAGGACGGCTTCAATACTACGCAAATGCTAACTAAGGTATAATCGAAAGGCTGAAACCTTTAATCTGAGAGTTTTGAAGTCGCTGATTTCAAATCTGATTTCAAAATTTAGAATTTGAAAAGGACGGCTTCAATACTTCGTAAATACTAACTAAGGTGTAATCGAACGGCAGAAACCATTAATCTGAGAGTTTTGAAGTCGCTGATTTCAAATCTGATTTCAAAATTTGGAATTTCAAAAGGACGGCTTCAACACTTCGTAAATGCTAACTAAGGTATAATCGAAAGGCTGAAAGCTTTAATCTGGGTTTTGAAGTCGCTAATTTCAAATCATTTCAAAATTTGGAATTTCAAAAGGACGTCTTCAATACTTCGTAAATGCTAACTAAGGTATAATCGAAAGGCTGAAACCTTTAATCTGAGAGTTTTTAAGTCGCTGATTTTAAATCTGATTTTAAAATTTGGAACTTCAAAAGGAAGGCTTCAATATTCCGTCAATACTAACTAAAGTATAAATAAATTGCCAAAACCTATAATCTGAGGCTTTCTGAAGTCGGTGATTTCAAATCTGATTTCAAAATTTGGAATTTCAAAAGGACGGCTTCAATACTTCGTAAATGATAACTAAGGTATAATCGAAAGTCTGAAACCTTTAATCTGAGTTTTGAAGACGCTAATTTCAAATCTGATTACAAAATTTGGAATTTCAAAAGGACGGCTTCAATACTTCGTAAATGCTAATTAAGGTATAATAGAAAGGCTGAAACCTTTAATCTGAGTTTTGAAGTCGCTGATTTCAAATCTATTTCAAAATTTGGAACTTCAAAAGGACTTCTTCAAAATTTTGTCAATACTAACTTAAGTGTAAGTAAATTGCTAAAACCTGTAGTCTGGGGGATTTTAAAGTCGCTGATTTCAAAATTTGGAATTTCAAAAGGACGGCTTCAATACCTCCTAAATGCTAACTAAGGTATAATCGAAAGACTGAAACATTTAATATGAGAGTTTTAAAGTCGCTGATTTCAAATCTGATTTCAAAATTTGGAATTTCAAAAGGACGGCTTCAGTACTTCGTAAATGCTAACTAAGGTATAATCGAAATGCTGAAACCTTTATTCTGTGAGTTTTGAAGTAGCTGATTTCAAATCTGATTTCAAAATTTGGAATTTCAAAAGGACGGCTTCAATACTTCGCAAATGCTAACTACGGTATAATGGAAAGGCTGAAACCTTTAACCTGAGAGTTTTAAAGTCGCTGATTTCAAATCTGATTTCAAAATTTGGAATTTCGAAAGGACGGCTTCAATACTTCGTAAATACTGACTAAGGTGTAATCGAACGGCAGAAACCTTTAATCTCATAGTTTTGAAGTCGCTGATTTCAAATCTGATTTCAAAATTTGGAATTTCAAAAGGACGGCTTCAATACTTCGCAAATGCTAACTAAGGTATAATCGAAAGGCTGAAACATTTAATCTGAGAGTTTTGTAGTCGCTGATTTCGAATCTGATTTCAAAATTTGGAATTTCAAAAGGACGGCTTCAATACTTCGTAAATGGTAACTAAGGTATAATCGAAATGCTGAAACCTTTAATCTGAGAGTTTTGAAGTCGCTGATTTCCAATCTGATTTCAAAGTTAGGAATTTCAAAAGGACGGTTCAGTACTTCGCAAATGCTAACTAAGGTATAATCGAAAGGCCGAAACCTTTAACCTGAGAGTTTTGAAGTCGCCGATTTCAAATCTGATTTCAAAATTTGAAATTTGAAAAGGACGGCTTCAGTACTTCGTAAATGCTAACTAAGGTATAATCGAAAGTCTGAAACCTTTAATCTGAGTTTTGAAGTCGCTAATTTCAAATCTGATTTCAAAATTTGGTATTTCAAAAGGACGGCTTCAATATTTCGTCAATACTAACTAAAGTATAATTAAATTGTCAAAACCTATTATCTAACGGTTTTTGAGGTCACTGATTTCAAATCTATTTCAAAATTTGGAACTTCAAAAGGACGGCTTCAATACTTCGTAAATGCTAACTAAGGTATAATCGAAAGTCTGAAACCTTTAATCTGAGTTTTGAAGTCGCTGATTTCGAATGTGATTTCAAAATTTGGAACTTCAAAAGGACGGCTTCAATACTTCGTAAATGCAAACTAAGGTATAATCGAAATGCTGAAACCTTTAATCTTATAGTTTTGAAGTCGCTGATTTCAAATCTGATTTCAAAGTTAGGAATTTCAAAAGGACGGCTTCAGTACTTCGCAAATGCTAACTAAGGTATAATCGAAAGGCCCAAACCTTTAATCTGAGAGTTTTGAAGTCGCTGATTTCAAATCTGATTTCAAAATTTGGAATTTCGAAAGGACGGTTTTAATACTTCGTAAATACTGACTAAGGTGTAATCGAACGGCAGAAACCTTTAATCTTATAGTTTTGAGGTCGCTGATTTCAAATCTGATTTCAAAATTTGGAATTTCAAAAGGACGGCTTCAATACTTCGCAAATGCTAACTAAGGTATAATCGAAAGGCTGAAACATTTAATCTGAGAGTTTTGAAGTCGCTGATTTCGAATGTGATTTCAAAATTTGGAACTTCAAAAGGACGGCTTCAATACTTCGTAAATGCAAACTAAGGTATAATCGAAATGCTGAAACCTTTAATCTTATAGTTTTGAAGTCGCTGATTAAATCTGATTTCAAAATTTGGAATTTGAAAACGACGGCTTCAATACTTCGCAAATGCTAACTAAGGTATAATCGAAAGGCTGAAACCTTTAATCTGAGAGTTTTGAAGTCGCCGATTTCAAATCTGATTTCAAAATTTGGAACTTCAAAAGCAAGGCTTCAATATTCCGTCAATACTAACTAAAGCATAATTAAATTACCGAAACCTATAATCTGTGGTTTTCTGAAGTAGCTGATTTCATATCTGATTTCAAAATTTGGAATTTCAAAAGGACGGCTTCAGTACTACGTAAATACTGGCTAAGATGTAATCGAACGGCAGAAACCTTTAATCTTATAGTTTTGAAGTCGCTGATTTCAAATCTGATTTTAAAATTTGGTATTCCAAAAGGACGGCTTCAATACTTCGCAAATGCTAACTAAGGTATAATCGAAAGGTTGAAACATTTAATCTGAGAGTTTTGAAGTCGCTGATTTCAAATCTGATTTCAAAATTTGGAATTTCAAAAGTGCGGCTTCAATACTTCGTAAATGCTAACTAAGGTATAATCGAAAGGCCGAAACCTTTACTCTGAGAGTTTTGAAGTAGCTGATTTCAAATCTGATTTCAAAATTTGGAATTTCGAAAGGACGGCTTCAATACTTCGTAAATACTGACTAAGGTGTAATCGAACGGCAGAACCCATTGATCTGATAGTTTTGATGTCGCTGATTTAAAATCTGATTTAAAAATTTGGATTTTCAAATGGACGGCTTCAGTACTTCGTAAATACTGACTAAGATGTAATCGAACGGCAGAAACCTTTAATCTTATTGTTTTGAAGCCGCTGATTTCAAATCTGATTTCAAATCTGATTTCAAAATTTGGAATTTCAAAAGGACGGCTTCAATACTTCGCAAATGCTAACTAAGGTATAATCGAAAGGCTGAAACATTTAATCTGAGAGTTTTGAAGTCGCTGATTTCGAATGTGATTTCAAAATTTGGAACTTCAAGAGGACGGCTTCAATACTTCGTAAATGCAAACTAAGGTATAATCGAAATGCTGAAACCTTCAATCTTATAGTTTTGAAGTCGCTGATTAAATCTGATTTCAAAATTTGGAATTTGAAAAGGACGGCTTCAATACTTCGTAAATGGTAACTAAGGTATAATCGAAATGCCGTAACCTTTAATCTGAGAGTTTTGAAGTCGCTGATTTCAAATCTGATTTCAAAATTAGGAATTTCAAAAGGACGGCTTCAATACTTCGTAAATGCAAACTAAGGTATAATCGAAAGGCTGAAACCTTTAATCTGAGAGTTTTGAAGTCGCCGTTTTCAAATCTGATTTCAAAATTTGGAACTTCAAAAGCAAGGCTTCAATATTCCGTCAATACTAACTAAAGTATAATTAAATTACCAAAACCTATAATCTGTGGTTTTCTGAAGTAGCTGATTTCAAATCTGATTTCAAAATTTGGAATTTCAAAAGGACGGCTTCAATACTTCGCAAATGCTAACTACGGTATAATGGAAAGGCTGAAACCTTTAACCTGAGAGTTTTAAAGTCGCTGATTTCAAATCTGATTTCAAAATTTGGAATTTCGAAAGGACGGCTTCAATACTTCGTAAATACTGACTAAGGTGTAATCGAACGGCAGAAACCTTTAATCTCATAGTTTTGAAGTCGCTGATTTCAAATCTGATTTCAAAATTTGGAATTTCAAAAGGACGGCTTCAATACTTCGCAAATGCTAACTAAGGTATAATCGAAAGGCTGAAACATTTAATCTGAGAGTTTTGTAGTCGCTGATTTCGAATCTGATTTCAAAATTTGGAATTTCAAAAGGACGGCTTCAATACTTCGTAAATGGTAACTAAGGTATAATCGAAATGCTGAAACCTTTAATCTGAGAGTTTTGAAGTCGCTGATTTCCAATCTGATTTCAAAGTTAGGAATTTCAAAAGGACGGTTCAGTACTTCGCAAATGCTAACTAAGGTATAATCGAAAGGCCGAAACCTTTAACCTGAGAGTTTTGAAGTCGCCGATTTCAAATCTGATTTCAAAATTTGAAATTTGAAAAGGACGGCTTCAGTACTTCGTAAATGCTAACTAAGGTATAATCGAAAGTCTGAAACCTTTAATCTGAGTTTTGAAGTCGCTAATTTCAAATCTGATTTCAAAATTTGGTATTTCAAAAGGACGGCTTCAATATTTCGTCAATACTAACTAAAGTATAATTAAATTGTCAAAACCTATTATCTAACGGTTTTTGAGGTCACTGATTTCAAATCTATTTCAAAATTTGGAACTTCAAAAGGACGGCTTCAATACTTCGTAAATGCTAACTAAGGTATAATCGAAAGTCTGAAACCTTTAATCTGAGTTTTGAAGTCGCTGATTTCGAATGTGATTTCAAAATTTGGAACTTCAAAAGGACGGCTTCAATACTTCGTAAATGCAAACTAAGGTATAATCGAAATGCTGAAACCTTTAATCTTATAGTTTTGAAGTCGCTGATTTCAAATCTGATTTCAAAGTTAGGAATTTCAAAAGGACGGCTTCAGTACTTCGCAAATGCTAACTAAGGTATAATCGAAAGGCCCAAACCTTTAATCTGAGAGTTTTGAAGTCGCTGATTTCAAATCTGATTTCAAAATTTGGAATTTCGAAAGGACGGTTTTAATACTTCGTAAATACTGACTAAGGTGTAATCGAACGGCAGAAACCTTTAATCTTATAGTTTTGAGGTCGCTGATTTCAAATCTGATTTCAAAATTTGGAATTTCAAAAGGACGGCTTCAATACTTCGCAAATGCTAACTAAGGTATAATCGAAAGGCTGAAACATTTAATCTGAGAGTTTTGAAGTCGCTGATTTCGAATGTGATTTCAAAATTTGGAACTTCAAAAGGACGGCTTCAATACTTCGTAAATGCAAACTAAGGTATAATCGAAATGCTGAAACCTTTAATCTTATAGTTTTGAAGTCGCTGATTAAATCTGATTTCAAAATTTGGAATTTGAAAACGACGGCTTCAATACTTCGCAAATGCTAACTAAGGTATAATCGAAAGGCTGAAACCTTTAATCTGAGAGTTTTGAAGTCGCCGATTTCAAATCTGATTTCAAAATTTGGAACTTCAAAAGCAAGGCTTCAATATTCCGTCAATACTAACTAAAGCATAATTAAATTACCGAAACCTATAATCTGTGGTTTTCTGAAGTAGCTGATTTCATATCTGATTTCAAAATTTGGAATTTCAAAAGGACGGCTTCAGTACTACGTAAATACTGGCTAAGATGTAATCGAACGGCAGAAACCTTTAATCTTATAGTTTTGAAGTCGCTGATTTCAAATCTGATTTTAAAATTTGGTATTCCAAAAGGACGGCTTCAATACTTCGCAAATGCTAACTAAGGTATAATCGAAAGGTTGAAACATTTAATCTGAGAGTTTTGAAGTCGCTGATTTCAAATCTGATTTCAAAATTTGGAATTTCAAAAGTGCGGCTTCAATACTTAGTAAATGCTAACTAAGGTATAATCGAAAGGCCGAAACCTTTACTCTGAGAGTTTTGAAGTAGCTGATTTCAAATCTGATTTCAAAATTTGGAATTTCGAAAGGACGGCTTCAATACTTCGTAAATACTGACTAAGGTGTAATCGAACGGCAGAACCCATTGATCTGATAGTTTTGATGTCGCTGATTTAAAATCTGATTTAAAAATTTGGATTTTCAAATGGACGGCTTCAGTACTTCGTAAATACTGACTAAGATGTAATCGAACGGCAGAAACCTTTAATCTTATTGTTTTGAAGCCGCTGATTTCAAATCTGATTTCAAAATTTGGAATTTCAAAAGGACGGCTTCAATACTTCGCAAATGCTAACTAAGGTATAATCGAAAGGCTGAAACATTTAATCTGAGAGTTTTGAAGTCGCTGATTTCGAATGTGATTTCAAAATTTGGAACTTCAAGAGGACGGCTTCAATACTTCGTAAATGCAAACTAAGGTATAATCGAAATGCTGAAACCTTCAATCTTATAGTTTTGAAGTCGCTGATTAAATCTGATTTCAAAATTTGGAATTTGAAAAGGACGGCTTCAATACTTCGTAAATGCTAACTAAGGTATAATCAAAAGGCTGAAACCTTTAATCTGAGTTTTGAAGTCGCTAATTTCAAATCTGAATTCAAAATTTGGACCTTCAAAAAGAAGGCTTCAATATTCCGTCAATACTAACTAAAGTATAAATAAATTGCCAAAACCTATAATCTGAGGTTTTCTGAAGTCGCTGATTTCAAATCTGATTTCAAAATTTGGAATTTCAAAAGGACGGCTTCAGTAATTCGTAAATGCTAACTAAGGTATAATCGAAAGTCTGAAACCTTTAATCTGAGTTTTGAAGACGCTAATTTCAAATCTGATTACAAAATTAGGAATTTCAAAAGGACGGCTTCAATACTTCGTAAATGCTAACTAAGGTATAATCGAAAGGCTGAAACCTTTAATCTGAGAGTTTTGAAGTCGCTGATTTCAAATCTGATTTCAACATTTGGAATTTCAAAAGAACGGCTTCACTACTTCGTAAATGCTAACTAAGGTATAATCGAAAGGCTGAAACCTTTAATCTGAGAGTTTTGAAGTCGCTGATTTCAAATCTGATTTCAAAATTAGGAATTTCAAAAGAACGCATTCACTACTTCGCAAATGCTAACTAAGGTATAATCGAAAGGCTGAAACCTTTAATCTGAGAGTTTTGAAGTCGCTGATTTCAAATCTGATTTCAACATTTGGAATTTCAAAAGGACGGCTTCAATACTACGCAAATGCTAACTAAGGTATAATCGAAAGGCTGAAACCTTTAATCTGAGAGTTTTGAAGTCGCTGATTTCAAATCTGATTTCAAAATTTAGAATTTGAAAAGGACGGCTTCAATACTTCGTAAATACTAACTAAGGTGTAATCGAACGGCAGAAACCATTAATCTGAGAGTTTTGAAGTCGCTGATTTCAAATCTGATTTCAAAATTTGGAATTTCAAAAGGACGGCTTCAACACTTCGTAAATGCTAACTAAGGTATAATCGAAAGGCTGAAAGCTTTAATCTGGGTTTTGAAGTCGCTAATTTCAAATCATTTCAAAATTTGGAATTTCAAAAGGACGTCTTCAATACTTCGTAAATGCTAACTAAGGTATAATCGAAAGGCTGAAACCTTTAATCTGAGAGTTTTTAAGTCGCTGATTTTAAATCTGATTTTAAAATTTGGAACTTCAAAAGGAAGGCTTCAATATTCCGTCAATACTAACTAAAGTATAAATAAATTGCCAAAACCTATAATCTGAGGCTTTCTGAAGTCGGTGATTTCAAATCTGATTTCAAAATTTGGAATTTCAAAAGGACGGCTTCAATACTTCGTAAATGCTAACTAAGGTATAATCGAAAGTCTGAAACCTTTAATCTGAGTTTTGAAGACGCTAATTTCAAATCTGATTACAAAATTTGGAATTTCAAAAGGACGGCTTCAATACTTCGTAAATGCTAATTAAGGTATAATAGAAAGGCTGAAACCTTTAATCTGAGTTTTGAAGTCGCTGATTTCAAATCTATTTCAAAATTTGGAACTTCAAAAGGACTTCTTCAAAATTTTGTCAATACTAACTTAAGTATAAGTAAATTGCTAAAACCTGTAGTCTGGGGGATTTTAAAGTCGCTGATTTCAAAATTTGGAATTTCAAAAGGACGGCTTCAATACCTCCTAAATGCTAACTAAGGTATAATCGAAAGACTGAAACATTTAATATGAGAGTTTTAAAGTCGCTGATTTCAAATCTGATTTCAAAATTTGGAATTTCAAAAGGACGGCTTCAGTACTTCGTAAATGCTAACTAAGGTATAATCGAAATGCTGAAACCTTTATTCTGTGAGTTTTGAAGTAGCTGATTTCAAATCTGATTTCAAAATTTGGAATTTCAAAAGGACGGCTTCAATACTTCGCAAATGCTAACTACGGTATAATGGAAAGGCTGAAACCTTTAACCTGAGAGTTTTAAAGTCGCTGATTTCAAATCTGATTTCAAAATTTGGAATTTCGAAAGGACGGCTTCAATACTTCGTAAATACTGACTAAGGTGTAATCGAACGGCAGAAACCTTTAATCTCATAGTTTTGAAGTCGCTGATTTCAAATCTGATTTCAAAATTTGGAATTTCAAAAGGACGGCTTCAATACTTCGCAAATGCTAACTAAGGTATAATCGAAAGGCTGAAACATTTAATCTGAGAGTTTTGTAGTCGCTGATTTCGAATCTGATTTCAAAATTTGGAATTTCAAAAGGACGGCTTCAATACTTCGTAAATGGTAACTAAGGTATAATCGAAATGCTGAAACCTTTAATCTGAGAGTTTTGAAGTCGCTGATTTCCAATCTGATTTCAAAGTTAGGAATTTCAAAAGGACGGTTCAGTACTTCGCAAATGCTAACTAAGGTATAATCGAAAGGCCGAAACCTTTAACCTGAGAGTTTTGAAGTCGCCGATTTCAAATCTGATTTCAAAATTTGAAATTTGAAAAGGACGGCTTCAGTACTTCGTAAATGCTAACTAAGGTATAATCGAAAGTCTGAAACCTTTAATCTGAGTTTTGAAGTCGCTAATTTCAAATCTGATTTCAAAATTTGGTATTTCAAAAGGACGGCTTCAATATTTCGTCAATACTAACTAAAGTATAATTAAATTGTCAAAACCTATTATCTAACGGTTTTTGAGGTCACTGATTTCAAATCTATTTCAAAATTTGGAACTTCAAAAGGACGGCTTCAATACTTCGTAAATGCTAACTAAGGTATAATCGAAAGTCTGAAACCTTTAATCTGAGTTTTGAAGTCGCTGATTTCGAATGTGATTTCAAAATTTGGAACTTCAAAAGGACGGCTTCAATACTTCGTAAATGCAAACTAAGGTATAATCGAAATGCTGAAACCTTTAATCTTATAGTTTTGAAGTCGCTGATTTCAAATCTGATTTCAAAGTTAGGAATTTCAAAAGGACGGCTTCAGTACTTCGCAAATGCTAACTAAGGTATAATCGAAAGGCCCAAACCTTTAATCTGAGAGTTTTGAAGTCGCTGATTTCAAATCTGATTTCAAAATTTGGAATTTCGAAAGGACGGTTTTAATACTTCGTAAATACTGACTAAGGTGTAATCGAACGGCAGAAACCTTTAATCTTATAGTTTTGAGGTCGCTGATTTCAAATCTGATTTCAAAATTTGGAATTTCAAAAGGACGGCTTCAATACTTCGCAAATGCTAACTAAGGTATAATCGAAAGGCTGAAACATTTAATCTGAGAGTTTTGAAGTCGCTGATTTCGAATGTGATTTCAAAATTTGGAACTTCAAAAGGACGGCTTCAATACTTCGTAAATGCAAACTAAGGTATAATCGAAATGCTGAAACCTTTAATCTTATAGTTTTGAAGTCGCTGATTAAATCTGATTTCAAAATTTGGAATTTGAAAACGACGGCTTCAATACTTCGCAAATGCTAACTAAGGTATAATCGAAAGGCTGAAACCTTTAATCTGAGAGTTTTGAAGTCGCCGATTTCAAATCTGATTTCAAAATTTGGAACTTCAAAAGCAAGGCTTCAATATTCCGTCAATACTAACTAAAGCATAATTAAATTACCGAAACCTATAATCTGTGGTTTTCTGAAGTAGCTGATTTCATATCTGATTTCAAAATTTGGAATTTCAAAAGGACGGCTTCAGTACTACGTAAATACTGGCTAAGATGTAATCGAACGGCAGAAACCTTTAATCTTATAGTTTTGAAGTCGCTGATTTCAAATCTGATTTTAAAATTTGGTATTCCAAAAGGACGGCTTCAATACTTCGCAAATGCTAACTAAGGTATAATCGAAAGGTTGAAACATTTAATCTGAGAGTTTTGAAGTCGCTGATTTCAAATCTGATTTCAAAATTTGGAATTTCAAAAGTGCGGCTTCAATACTTAGTAAATGCTAACTAAGGTATAATCGAAAGGCCGAAACCTTTACTCTGAGAGTTTTGAAGTAGCTGATTTCAAATCTGATTTCAAAATTTGGAATTTCGAAAGGACGGCTTCAATACTTCGTAAATACTGACTAAGGTGTAATCGAACGGCAGAACCCATTGATCTGATAGTTTTGATGTCGCTGATTTAAAATCTGATTTAAAAATTTGGATTTTCAAATGGACGGCTTCAGTACTTCGTAAATACTGACTAAGATGTAATCGAACGGCAGAAACCTTTAATCTTATTGTTTTGAAGCCGCTGATTTCAAATCTGATTTCAAAATTTGGAATTTCAAAAGGACGGCTTCAATACTTCGCAAATGCTAACTAAGGTATAATCGAAAGGCTGAAACATTTAATCTGAGAGTTTTGAAGTCGCTGATTTCGAATGTGATTTCAAAATTTGGAACTTCAAGAGGACGGCTTCAATACTTCGTAAATGCATACTAAGGTATAATCGAAATGCTGAAACCTTCAATCTTATAGTTTTGAAGTCGCTGATTAAATCTGATTTCAAAATTTGGAATTTGAAAAGGACGGCTTCAATACTTCGTAAATGGTAACTAAGGTATAATCGAAATGCCGTAACCTTTAATCTGAGAGTTTTGAAGTCGCTGATTTCAAATCTGATTTCAAAATTAGGAATTTCAAAAGGACGGCTTCAATACTTCGTAAATGCAAACTAAGGTATAATCGAAAGGCTGAAACCTTTAATCTGAGAGTTTTGAAGTCGCCGTTTTCAAATCTGATTTCAAAATTTGGAACTTCAAAAGCAAGGCTTCAATATTCCGTCAATACTAACTAAAGTATAATTAAATTACCAAAACCTATAATCTGTGGTTTTCTGAAGTAGCTGATTTCAAATCTGATTTCAAAATTTGGAATTTCAAAAGGACGGCTTCAGTACTTCGTAAATACTGACTAAGATGTAATCGAACGGCAGAAACCTTTAATCTTATAGTTTTGAAGTCGCTGATTTCAAATCTGATTTCAAAATTTGGTATTCCAAAAGGACGGCTTCAATACTTCGCAAATGCTAACTAAGGTATAATCGAAAGGCTGAAACATTTAATCTGAGAGTTTTGAAGTCGCTGATTTCGAATCTGATTTCAAAATTAGGAATTTCAAAAGGGCGGCTTCAATGCTTCGCAAATGCTAACTAAGGTATAATCGAAAGGCCGAAACCTTTGCTCTGAGAGTTTTGAAGTCGCTAATTTCAAATCTGATTTCAAAATTTGTAATTTCGAAAGGACGGCTTCAATACTTCGTAAATACTGACTAAGGTGTAATCGAACGGCAGAAACCATTGATCTGATAGTGTTGATGTCGCTGATTTAAAATCTGATTTCAAAATTTGGATTTTCAAAAGGACGGCTTCAGTACTTCGTAAATACTGACTAAGATGTAATCGAACGGCAGAAACCTTTAATCTTATAGTTTTGAAGTCGCTGATTTCAAATCTGATTTCAAAATTTGGAATTTCAAAAGGACGGCTCAATACTTCGCAAATGCTAACTAAGGTATAATCGAAAGGCTGAAACATTTAATCTGAGAGTTTTGAAGTCGCTGATTTCGAATCTGATTTCAAAATTTGGAATTTCAAAAGGACGGCTTCAATACTTCGTAAATGCAAACTAAGGTATAGTCGAAAGGCTGAAACCTTTACTCTGCGAGTTTTGAAGTCGATGATTTCAAATCTGATTTCAAAATTTGGAAATTCAAAAGGACGGCTTCAATACTTCGTAAATGCTAACTAAGGTATAATCGAAAGTCTGAAACCTTTAATCTGAGTTTTGTAGACGCTAATTTCAAATCTGATTACAAAATTTGGAATTTCAAAAGGACGGCTTCAATACTTCGTAAATGCTAACTAAGGTATAATCGAAAGTCTGAAACCTTTAATCTGAGTTTTGAAGACGCTAATTTCCAATCTGATTACAAAATTTGGAATTTCAAAAGGACGGCTTCAATAATTCGTCAATACTAACTATAGTATAATTAAATTGTCAAAACCTATTAATTAACGGTTTTTGAGGTCGCTGATTTCAAATCTATTTCAAAATTTGGAACTTCAAAAGGACTTCTTCAATATTTCGTCAATACTAACTTAAGTATAAGTAAATTGCTAAAACCTGTAGTCTGGGGGATTTTAAAGTCGCTGATTTCAAAATTTGGGACTTCAAAGGAACGGCTTCGATATTTCGTCAATAGTAACTAAAGTATAATTAAATTGCCAAAACCTATAACCTGAGGTTTTCTGAAGTCGCTGATTTCAAATCTGATTTCAAAATTTGGAATTTCAAAAGGTCGGCTTCAGTACTTCGTAAATGCTAACTAAGGTATAATCGAAATGCTGAAACCTTTATTCTGAGAGTTTTGAAGTCGTTGATTTCAAATCTGATTTCAAAATTTGGAATTTCAAAAGGACTGCTTCAATACTTCGCAAATGCTAACTAAGGTATAATCCAAAGGCTGAAACCTTTAACCTGAGAGTTTTGAAGTCGCTGATTTCAAATCTGATATCAAAATTTGGAATTTCAAAAGGACGGCTTCACTACTTCGTAAATGCTAACTAAGGTATAATCGAAAGGCCGAAACCTTTAATCTGAGAGTTTTGAAGTCGCTGATTTCAAATCTGATTTCAAAATTTGGAATTTCGAAAGGACGGCGTCAATACTTCGTAAATACTGACTAAGGTGTAATCGAACGGCAGAAACCATTGATCTGATAGTTTTGATGTCGCTGATTTCAAATCTGATTTCAAAATTTGGAATTTCTAAAGGACGGCTTCAATATTTCGCAAACGCTAACTAAGGTATAATCGAAAGGCTGAAACATTTAATCTGAGAGTTTTGAAGTCGCTGATTTCAAATCTGATTTCAAAATTTGGAATTTCGAAAGGACGGCGTCAATACTTCGTAAATACTGAGTAAGGTGTAATCGAACGGCAGAAACCATTGATCTGATAGTTTTGATGTCGCTGATTTCAAATCTGATTTCAAAATTTGGAATTTCTAAAGGACGGCTTCAATATTTCGCAAACGCTAACTAAGGTATAATCGAAAGGCTGAAACATTTAATCTGAGAGTTTTGAAGTCGCTGATTTCGAATCTGATTTCAAAATTTGGAATTTCAAAAGGGCGGCTTCAATACTTCGCAAATGCTAACTAAGGTATAATCGAAAGGCCGAAACCTTTACTCTGAGAGTTTTGAAGTCGCTAATTTCAAATCTGATTTCAAAATTTGGAATTTCGAAAGGACGGCTTCAATACTTCGTAAATACTGACTAAGGTGTAATCGAACGGCAGAAACCATTGATCTGATAGTGTTGATGTCGCTGATTTAAAATCTGATTTCAAAATTTGGATTTTCAAAAGGACGGCTTCAGTACTTCGTAAATACTGACTAAGATGTAATCGAACGGCAGAAACCTTTAATCTTATAGTTTTGAAGTCGCTGATTTCAAATCTGATTTCAAAATTTGGAATTTCAAAAGGACGGCTCAATACTTCGCAATTGCTAACTAAGGTATAATCGAAAGGCTGAAACATTTAATCTGAGAGTTTTGATGTCGCTGATTTCGAATCTGATATCAAAATTTGGAATTTCAATAGGACGGCTTCAATACTTCGTAAATGCTAACTAAGGTATAATCGAAATGCTGAAACCTTTAATCTGAGAGTTTTGACGTCGCTGATTTCAAATCTGATTTCAAAATTTGGAATTTGATAAGGATGGCTTCAATACTTCGTAAATACTAACTAAGGTGTAATCGAACGGCAGAAACCATTAATCTGCGAGTTTTGAAGTCGCTGATTTCTAATCTGATTTAAAAATGTGGAATTTTTAAAGGACTGCTTCAATACTTCGTAAATGCTAACTAAGGTATAATCGAAAGTCTGAAACTTTTAATCTGAGTTTTGAAGACGCTAATTTCAAATCTGATTACAAAATTTGGAATTTCAAAAGGACGGCTTCAATATTTCGCAAATGCTAACTAAGGTATAATCGAAAGGCAGAAACCTTTAATCTTTAAGTTTTGAAGTAGCTGATTTCAAATCTGATTTCAAAATTTGGAATTTCAAAAGGACGGCTTCAATATTTCGCAAATGCTAACTAAGGTATAATCGAAAGGCTGAAACCTTTAATCTGAGAGTTTTGAAGTCGCTGATTTCAAATCTGATATCAAAATTTGGAATTTCAATAGGACGGCTTCAATACTTCGTAAATGCTAACTAAGGTATAATCGAAAGGCTGAAACCTTTAATCTGAGAGTTTTGAAGTCGCTGATTTCAAATCTGATTTCAAAATTTGGAATTTCAAAAGGACGGCTTCAATACTTCGTAAATGCTAACTAAGGTATAATCGAAAGGCTGAAACTTTTAATCTGAGAGTTTTGAAGTCGCTGATTTCAAATCTGATTTCAAAATTTGGAATTTCAAAAGGACGGCTTCAATACTTCGTCAATAATTGCTTAACTTTGAATTAAATGTTTGAAACTTGACATCTGTGGGTTTTTGAGGTTGCTGCTTTTAGATTTGCTGTCAAAGTTTATAAATTGTAAAGGACTAATCCAATATACATTATTATTTTGTATTCCAGTATTTTTGTTGTATCTTTAGTAAAGCATAAATTATTTAGAATGGCTTTTTGTTCTTTGATAATCTGTGATCTTAGTTTTTACACTGTAGATGATAGCTGAAACCCATTTCTTCAGCAATAATTGTTAAAAATCGTCGATGGAGATGTTTAAATATAAGCCAGTGCAAGTTCCTGACTATTATTTCTTACATAAATTTAATTACTGGTCTAATCTTATGTTTTATTTTTCAATTAGCTAATTCATTATGGAATTGTGTTTTCAATTAATAAATTCCCGTATTGCCATAAATTATATTATTTTTAATATATTAACCACATATATTTAACACAATCTGCTTAATATGTAATCTGTCAAGTACGGTTAATATTGGCCAAAAAATGAAGTGAATTCTTAGTACTATTTTCGTATAGTAGATGTAATTAAAAAATAAACGTTAAAACGCAACACGTATGTAGAAATTTGCTCTTGGTCACGTCCTGTTTTAATTTAAGAAATACCTCGTAAGCATGTTTGAATTTACTTCTATCATGTAGCAATAAGTATTAATGATTTTTCTTCATAGCTTGTTATCAGTTGTTCGCTTTGTACTGACAACAGAATTTTTATTAGCTTAATAAAAATATAAAAAATACTACATTGCATAATTAAACAATTCAAATTTTTTATTATAAAATATGATAAATAACTTTAATTCAGGAAAGTTTTGGCAATACGTAATTTATAATAATTGCATACCTTAAAAATAAATTATACATTAATAAAGAAATAAATACCAGTCCTTTTAAGAAACTGTTATTATTAGTCAGTAATATTTTTTGCTGTATCTTATTAAAACATAAATTATGTAGAATGGATTTTTATTTATTAGTTAAACTAGTTGAAGAACATTTTATAAACACATTGTTAAATTTACAAGATCGAAAATTGCCCCTCTTCTTAAAGTTTTCGTAACTTATTTCTAACCCTGGCCATCAGTTAAAACTGTACCAAATTTTAAGTATGTAAAGTCATTCAAAAGGTTTACAACTCCAGAAGATTGTGGTTTGACATAATAAATTTTTTTTACTTTTCATTTCACAAGAATCATAATTTTTATAATTGTGCCAAATATCAAGTTTGTATGTAATCTAGAAATTCAGCAGTTATAAAGATTATTTAATTTCATTACTTAAATAGAGTAACTTGATAACGCCGACAGACAAAATTGATAAACTGTTTTAAAAACGAAATTACATCAAATGCAAAATCAGCGACCTAAAATAGTCCCAGACATCAAGTTTATGCAAATGAGTCATATTTTAATTATTATGGACGCCATATTTCATACGTCCTTTAAAATTTGCAAACCTTTATATCAAATTTGAAATCAGCGATCTCAAAAGCCCTTTTGTATAAAATTTCATACAAATTCAATAACATTTCGAGTTTTATGATGTTTTTATGCATATAGTATTTTAAATCTGAAAGCCTTTTAAATAAAATGCATACACATAAAGAAACGGAACTAAAAGAATTTATTAAGTAGCTTTAATCAAATAGAAATGTTTTTGTCACTTTAAATGACGTAATCTTCTCAGAAATACAGCGAGTAACATGACACCGCAGACAGGCAAGCAAGCTGCTAAACTTTAGAAAAAATAAATGGACGCTGAATAAACCTATAGTTTGCTAAAGCTGACGCTGACGCTGACTGATACCATCATTTATATACACTTTATATACGCAGGACGCTGGGCGCTACGCTTTTGGTCCGGACGCATGGTAGGCCTTTCTAGATATATATATATATATATATATATATATATATATATATATTTTAGTTGATA